>JAQJVK010000007.1:57338109-57580765 GCA_035578135.1 Flexamia atlantica
CTGCAAATACATAATTAAGCAGGTACAAGTGGGCCACCCGCGCCCACACCGGGCATAATACCCGGACTGTCTCCCGGCGTCCCACCACGCGCGCCGCCCTCCGCGCAGGTCTCCGTGCACTTCGCGTCTCTACAGACTCCTTTTGAGACCGAGCAGGGCTTGTAGCAGTTCTTGAGGTTGAAAAAACAAAAATATAACTAGAATAATAAAAAATAACCTTGAGTAAACCAAAATTTTGCTAAAAATTAGAAAACCGGCGTTATATTGGGGATATTAAATTCTTAATCTTGATAAATAAAAAAAAATCTCGACAGACTAATCATAAGTCTGCCTAGATTTGACGGCGAGACTTGGCTTTCACGCAACGTAGGCTGACGAGATACGTCTGCCGCGATGCTGCTACGAGATCGTCGGACAGACGAAGAGTGTGAACAGGGCTTGTGGCAGTTCTTCAGGTTGAAAAAATATAAAAATAACAAAATTAAAAAAAAAATCAAACAATAAAACAATAAAAAACAAATTTAAAAAAATAAAACAAACAACCAAGAGAAAAAAATTAAATATAACCCGCTACAAGCCCTGACCAAGGCAGGACATGCCAAGCGAGGTGCTCCCTCCAACCCCGTCCCTCCCCCGAGATCCACTATACGATAGAAATAAAATAAATTTTGTACATCATAATATACCGCACGCGACTGGTTATAATGGATATCCTCGTCCGGAAACTACAGGGTACGTCTCTTGACTGAGGAAACTACTCTGGGTACGCCTCTGGGCCGAGGAAACTACTCTGGGTACGCCACTGGACCGAGGAAACTACTCTGGGTACGCCACCGGGCCGAGGGAACCACTCTGGGTACGCCACTGGGCCGAGGAAACTACTCTGGGTACGCCACTGGGCCGAGGAAACTACTCTGGGTACGCCACTGGACCGAGGAAACTACTCTGGGTACGCCACCGGGCCGAGGGAACCACTCTGGGTACGCCACAGGGCCGAGGAAACTACTCTGGGTACGCCACCGGGCCGAGGGAACCACTCTGGGTACGCCACTGGACCGAGGAAACTACTCTGGGTACGCCACCGGGCCGAGGGAACCACTCTGGGTACGCCACTGGGCCGAGGAAACTACTCTGGGTACGCCACTGGGCCGAGGAAACTACTCTGGGTACGCCACTGGGCCGAGGAAACTACTCTGGGTACGCCACCGGGCCGAGGGAACCACTCTGGGTACGCCACTGGACCGAGGAAACTACTCTGGGTACGCCACCGGGCCGAGGGAACCACTCTGGGTACGCCACTGGGCCGAGGAAACTACTCTGGGTACGCCACTGGGCCGAGGAAACTACTCTGGGTACGCCACTGGGCCGAGGAAACTACTCTGGGTACGCCACCGGGCCGAGGGAACCACTCTGGGTACGCCACAGGGCCGAGGAAACTACTCTGGGTACGCCACTGGGCCGAGGAAACTACTCTGGGTACGCCACTGGGCCGAGGAAACTACTCTGGGTACGCCACCGGGCCGAGGAAACTACTCTGGGTACGCCACTGGGCCGAGGAAACTACTCTGGGTACGCCACCGGGCCGAGGAAACTACTCTGGGTACGCCACTGGGCCGAGGAAACTACTCTGGGTACGCCGCTGGGCCGAGGAAACTACTCTGGGTACGCCACTGGGCCGAGGAAACTACTCTGGGTACGCCACCGGGCCGAGGAAACTACTCTGGGTACGCCACTGGGCCGAGGAAACTACTCTAGCTACGCCACTGGGCCGAGGAAACTACTCTGGGTAAGCCTCTGGGCCGAGGAAACTACTCTGGGTACGCCACTGGGCCGAGGAAACTACTCTGGGTACGCCACTGGGCCGAGGAAACTACTCTGGGTACGCCACCGGGCCGAGGAAACTACTCTGGGTACGCCACTGGGCCGAGGAAACTACTCTAGCTACGCCGCTGGGCCGAGGAAACTACTCTAGCTACGCCACTGGGCCGAGGAAACTACTCTGGCTACGCCAATGGGCCGAGGAAACTACTCTAGCTACGCCACTGGGCCGAGGAAACTACTCTAGCTACGCCAATGGGCCGAGGAAACTACTCTGGGTTTAGTTTGACCCAAACGAATAAATGATCGACACGTTCGTGAATTACCGAGTCAACACTGAGATTACAAAAAACCTGCCCTGCTGTATGCATTCACTCGGATATACAGTACTTTTTGTGGTTAAACGAAGTCTCGAGTTACAATTTCGAACTTCGAGGATGTTTTGGGATACCTGTACGTGAGAAGCGTGCAAAGCAGGGCATTTGTTGCTAAAATTGTGTCGTTGCATATTTTCGGCTTGTATGTATAGCATAATGGATGAAAATATAACTTCCTTAGAATGAAATTTGCATAAATAAATATACTTTTTACAAATTTGAATGGTTTCTATAACTTAAGTGTTCAAAAATAAGATGTACTTTTTGCAGTATAATGACATAATTATTGTAAAACACAAATCGATGTCAAAATATTTCGAAATAAGTAAAAAATCGTTTTCTCTTCTCGAATCAGCTTTTCAAACTTTGGATGACTGGATAAATTTGGCGTCTTTTTACTAAGTTTACCGAAATATTTCAGTTTTGTTAACACTTCCAAATCGACAAAAAAGTATTTAAACATCTTGAAATTGTCATGCAGATGTTAAGTGCAATACATTTACATGTAGGTGGTTAGGCAAACCATTTACGATAGTAGTAAAATTTTCCATCCAACACATTAGCTGACACATTAAAACAAAAGCTGGCTTGATTTTTTTACCTGTTGTTATTAGGCCTAACATTTATGCATTATTCAACGTCGGATTGCTAGGTATTTCGACACGAACGCCGACCTTTACGGGAACAACAGTGGGCCTAATGTCGACCCTTGTGGCACTCCCAAACACAGTTTTGACGCCATAATTAATGTCAGAGCCAGCGAACAGGGAAAGTTCGGTTGGATGGATTTCAAGAATGCGCTTTGCAACACAGGCGCGGCGATTCCCCATATGAATTGGCTAGATATCTAGCTCATAAAAAACTAAATATTGTTAATTGATAAGTAATTTATATATCTAGCTTTTAAAAAAATACTCGCTTGATTATACTCATAGTAGTGCAAGTTTTATAAAAACATTATTTACGATTACAAACCCCCTGGTATAAAAAAAGAAAAACTCTTAAATGATTTTGAGTGATTTTTAACAGCTTTACATTCCGCAATTTTTTAAGTATGTGAATAAGAGAGTGTACGCAATCCCATCTTAGAGTGTTTTGTCAAGATAAAAATATGTCGAATTTTACTAGAGTAATGCAGCTTATCAAACGCATTATCTTCACATGTTAATAATGATTGTAGGCACATTGACCCATATTTTAGTTTAATTTATGACCTCAGACCTACCGGTACCGTTGATTGTTACTGTCCAATTATTGTGATGTGATTATTTATATTTAATATTTATTATAGAACAATTTTCATGATGATATGTCGAGTAGTGATTACCATCAAGAAAGTATTGTCCCCAGCCAAGTAACTTATGCATACATGTATTAGTTAAGTACAGCAAATCACAATTATTACTGCAGGAAAATAGTGTTGGATTCTAGAAATTCCATTTAGCAGGCTGACAATTGGTGGAGAGTTCGTATATACAGCTTGGAGCATAGTACTAAAATTCCCAAAAAATCCAATTTGGGAAACAAGCCGCCATCTTGAAAAAAACCATTCCGGTCTGTGTTTCTCAAGACTTTTTTTAATTAGCACGAAAACCATAAGAGACACGAACAAAGTATGAATGGTGTTTTTTGTAGAAAATAAAATACATTCCCAAGAGGGCGAACACCTTTGACGTTAATGAATAACAAATTATTTCCGTAGAATCCTGATTTGAAACTTCAGGTATCTGACACCTCAATAACAAAGTTGGTTCACTATTAAGGCTTGGGTAAACTTATAAAAAAGAGATTCCTCAAGGAATTTTTACAAATATTACCATAAGGATTCATTTTTGCAAGCTTACCCACACTTTTAATCTAAACCGATCTTCATGATTGAGGTCAAACAACTGGATTTTTTTGTCAGGATTCTATAGATATAATTTATTTATTCATTAAATTACAAGAGGGATTCGCCCTCTTGTGAATGTATTTTACATCAAATTTTACATGCATTCCTAATGACAGGGGTATTAGAATTACGTTTTGGAAATTCAATAATATCAGTAGGTATTAATATTTTTTATACATATTCATACTTATTTTATTGTAAATTTTATATTTTCTACAAAAACCGCCATTTACACTTTTTTTGTATCTCTTGTGGCTTTCGTGCGAATGAGAAAAATTTTTAGAGAAACATGGACCGGAAATTGTTTTTTCAAGATGGCGGCATGTTGCCCAAGTTACAAAATTTTAGTACAATTATCCCAGCCATAGGTACGACCTCTCCACCAATTCTTTTAGCCTGTTAAATTAATATTCCGCTATTGCACTATTATTTTCGTTATATTCCTGCACCGAATAGCCTTCTTTAACCTTGAATATGAAAACACAGCTTTGTTGTACAGCATTTAAAGGGACTAAAGTTCAAGTTATTTTGATTATATTAGCACGGAGAGCTGATGTAGCGGCCCGGACTTTTCCGGTACAAATTAAGTCAGAGATAAAAACCGGCAGCCGCTCAACAGCTCGCGTTTTTGCAAGCCGGCTTTTCGTAACACTGTCGAATTTCGAAATTGCGGAAATTGATTACCAGCTCAGGAGACCCCCGGCGTCAAACGGAGAAACTGCCTTCAATTTCCGGCGTCGCAAGTTCCGGAATCCCTCTGTTTGGGGATCCGATTTAGAGTAGCCGAAGAACTATTAAAATTGTCCGTCCCCTGTAACGGAATCGATCTACTGTTCAAGGTAGGTAAATTTATGCGATTTTTTAGACGGTCATCACGGGGGACATTTAAAAACGTTAGTAAAAGGTTTTTGTGACTAAAAAAATTGTGAACGCACGTTCAGAAACCAGGACGATTTGAAACAGTGACTTATATTAAGGAATATATATCAGCAGTATTATGAACCCTGGAAGTTGTAAAACAGCGTTTTAAATTTATTTAATAAATTGTAGCCTGGACGAACTGACACCTGGTCGATTCGAAACTGCTATTTTTGCCTATGAATTTAGAAAATAACGAATCTGGACGTTTTTAAATAGCTAATGTTGATATCATTTAAAATAGCTGATCTGGACGTTATTGACGTTATGAACTATAGACATTTCTTGAAAATTTAAATAAAGGAATCTTGATATTCCGCACTTGAATTTTGAACCGTACTCCGTTCTTGTCACTAGCGACGTCATAATTGAGCATTTTTTCCGTGATCGGAAAACATGGGTGGGTATTTTTCCGTTGTTTACAAACAAGTTATTCAACTTTTGTCTTGATGTTGCCAAAATTTCAAAAACAAATTTTTGTTGTTTCATTTATTTATTTATTGTTGATGGGGGTTCTAGGGGGTTATTTTTACTATCAGGTCATATCAATCGCACCCTTTTAAAAAAAAAAAAAACAAGATTTTACTGCATGGGGTGAGAAAACACCTGTGGGCAAACGTCTAGTGTTTGAGTTACTTAACTTAGCACAGAATTCCCTTCTTTTTGAATTACAAGATTTTAGCGGCCCTTAGAATAAGAATATATTAATTACATCATAATAATTCATTATTTGATGGTTTTTATTTTTTCTACTTTCATTATCACTATATTGAAAAATGTTCTTAAGACAAAATAGAATATCAAAGGGTTGACTAAAACCATGGTATATATATTTGAATTAAAAATTGATGTGGTAGGGAAAGAGTGTGTAGTTCTAATTAACAGAGAAAGGAGGTGGGGTTTTGGAAGATAAAAGACAGCTGAGTATGCATATCTTGGCAGGTTAGGTATAAACAATACGAAAACGGTCCTGGACCAAGGGGACCTATAAAACTAATTGCAGAAAATTTGAGCTGCTGTTTTGCTAAGCTAGAGAGCAGTCATTTTCCCAAGATCAAGCTTCTGAAGAATATTCTTCTGCCATCCCAAAATGATATATATAGTGATGTTAATTAAAAGGACAATATAATGGAATCTTCGATTGAATTAAGCAGTACAATTTAATTTCATGTAAATAAAACATTAAGACAAACGGTCTGAGTTACACTAACCACTTTATTGTCACATGTGGGCAACACCATTGTGGGCCACACAATCCGATTCCCATGGGCCATTAAATTGTGGGAACCGACAATATATTTCATAGGTATGATGTAACATGTTTAGCGACGCATAAACATTCTTTCAAATCGTTTTGATCTTAAAAAACCTGAAAATACTATTCCAGCACCCAAGCTGTGTAATCCACAATGTCATAAACTTTTCAGTGGTAAATGATATAATAAGAACTCATATTAGCTGTGGATTTATAATATTTATTTTATTAAGTGAAGACATTTTACGCTGTTATGGATGAATATAAAATTTATAGTGCTAAGTCTTGCTTAATGTTATTTAGTAATAAATATGCCTGCCCCGAAACCACTCATTGATTTTCTAACAATTATTATCTAAACGCACAGCAAAATTGAGAGCAATGAAGAACGTTGTGTACTGAAATCATCCCAACCAGAAAATTATATGTAACTTTTTTACTGATTTACACACAAATTCAAAAATGTTCATGGCACACTCAACAAAAATTTTTTTTCCAGGAAACTTAACTTAAGAATACAAGAGTACTTTTGCATTTTCTTCATATTTTACTGAAACCATTAAAAAAATAATAGATAAAGTATCAATCGAGAGAATAATGACTAAGCTGAGGTGTTTATAGCTGCCCAACCATGATTTACTCATCTTTCCTATGTCCCAAAATATGTCCTGGCCTTATTCAAAATATCTCAGGACCGAAAGACACAGGAATTGTAATATTCTGTTTTGTTATCAAGTTAGGAATCTTTTAACTAAATTTGAAAATAACGTTAAAATTAACACATGATTAGGTATTCAAATTTTTGTTCATACATTCTAAAAACTTTGACAAAGAGAATAAAAAAGGGGTAAATTTTTCCTTAACCGTAACAGAAATTTGAAAAATGGGTCATAAAATGGCAGTGTCTAAGTTAACTTTGGTGAGACAGGCTATAAAGGCTGAATAAGGAACTCGCTACACACCCGACATTTCGATACGCACCAGCACACGTGCGGAGTATGTGTATGTGTGTGTTTGTTTGTGTGTGTGTGTATGTGTGTGTGTGTGTGTGTGTGTGAGTGTATATATGTATATGTTGGAGACTGAGTCTGTGTTTGGGACAAGTTTCTCCGACTGACCTTTTAGGTGAAGCAACCATCCTGAATTGACCATAATATGTCACACAGGACTGTATTGACCCCATTACAGCATCGGACACCTGCCTCCCCCCCCCTCCTCCCTTCGACCCATCCTCGACTAAGGAATTCGGAAAATAGGATTTATTACAGTGATGAGCTCTAATTAGCTAGTACCTGGTTGACCGAGCCTTGCTCGGTGTCATTTCATGTTTACCAGTTGTTTAAGCATGTTAATTGTTAGTAGTAGGACTCATTGTAAAACACTTTTAAGTGACTCAAAATCAACGACTGTTCCCTCTTTATTTATTTTTGAGTGTTTAATGTATATTAACGTTAATTTAGATGAATTAATAACAAATTGTTCTGTTCACAGTTGTTTTACAAGACAACACACTCATTTAAGAATTAACTAATGTAACTTTCAAATGACTATCATTTCAGCTTTTGCACTTGGTATCAGAATGTTTGATAAATTGCCAATTGTGAAAAGCAATTGAATGTGTTTGGTTATGAATAACATATGCAACTACTCTTGGAATTATGAGTTTACAATGTTGAAGAGTTTGTCCAATGTTGGGATTAGGCTAAGTAAAAACATACTAGGCTACAAATAATTTTTATCATGCTGTATGACTACTTTTTTCTGTTATGATTAGGCCTATAATAGAACTTATAACAATACCCTGATTTTAATGTTACTCTGTGACCATGAAATGTTTTGGGCAAATAAAGGCTTAAGCTTTGACTAAGTAGTTATTATTAAGCTTCCCCTTGTTAGTCCCGAGGTCTTGCATTTTTTTTATTTGTGGTTATTTCATATGACAGATTTTAGATGCATTATTTCAGCAGGTCCATGACGGCCCACAGGGCTGGATAAAACAAACAATGAAGTTTCTAAAAGTGGACAATTTTGGTGTAGATTTTAGATTATTATTACACTTGAATTTAAATTAGGCTATTTTTTCATCACCTGTTTTAATTTATATGCATATGTGCATATGGATATAATTTTATCAACTAACATTCGAAACCTTTCGGAGATCGAGGAAATAATAATTAGGCTAAGCTAAATAGAAAAATTTATAGACTATTAATGTGTTAGGATTAAATAATTTAATATATCATGATATACACGGATATGTTACAGACCTTCAAGTAAAAATATTTTTGTTATAACCTGTCATACTACATGACAAAACAAAACTGACCCGTGGTGTTGTTTTCAATGATCTGTCAAACAATATCAAAATTACTTTCCATTGAGACGGCGTATTAAAAAATTAATTAATTAATTTGGTGTTGATTTAAGGTTAAATTTAAGGTTAAGGTTTAAGGTTTAAATAGTTAAGGTTAATTAAGGTAAATTAATTAATAAGGCGTTAAGGTTAATTTTGTCAATTAAATTTGTTGAATGTAAATTAAGCATCAAAAATATGTAATTTTACTTCCTAAAAATCTTAAGGGGATAGGGATAGGGGTTTAATTTTCGGGGTAACCCTAAGAAAACCAGAATTCACTCTTTTGATGAAAAACTTTGTTTCACCAAACTTAAATTCTGACAACTGACGCTGGATTTATGAATCCGAAATCAATAATAGGATTAACATATTTAAAGGATCGCTAAGGTAAGACCTCCTCTTTCATGACCCTTATCATATTAAAACTGCTAAAACATTTTAAAGCAATCGGCTTAGTTTGAAATTTATGACCTAAGTTATTGAAAGAAAATTTATTGGGTGATTATAGCGCATGTAAAAACATGAAAATATTAAAATACATAGAATTATATTGTTAGGCTAGTTTGTTTATTTTATGAAGGAAGGAATTTTGTTTTATATGAAGGAAAAGGAGACAACTTCAATTACATGCGGCAATCTTATAAATTACATCAAGCAGACCTAGAAAGTTTTTTTTTCAAGCGTATAGGGCCTAAGTTTATTTAAGGAATCAGAAGAGAAATTTTTTTTGACATCTAACTTTTCTGGATCTATGAAGCCAGAGTTGGTACAGTACACTCTTGATTATCTGAGCCCCGGTTATCCGAGACTCCGGGTTATCCGAGGCCGCTCTAAGCTTAAAATACATTTTTATTTTCTTACTACGCGTTATAATAGGCCTAATGTGTAAAACAATTGTCTTTATTTAAAATTCTATTTTTTGCAAGTCGAAAGGACTTTCATTGTCGTATTTATTGGGAAGTACTAATTAATAAGACATTTTGAAGTGGTCTTATTACAGCCCAACCTCAAAACACACGTAAACTCCGTATTATCCGAGGTTCGTGTTATCCGAGGTAGTCTCAGTTCCGAAGACCTCGGATAATCGGGAGTGTACTGTAATCCATGGAGTTGATAAGGAACCTTTAGATTTTTTTTGTGCGCAATACAATTAAATTGTTATTTTTATAATAAAATGTAAAAATTGACAAAGTCACAACTAAATGAAATCACTGGTGTGAAGAATTGGAATTACAGTGTTTGAGCCGTCAGTGTTGAGCCGTCTATGCAAATCCAAAACAATAAAACTTGTACACATTCCAAATTCAATATTGAAATTACAACTTCTAGGTTGAATTATACTAAGGTTCTCATTGTGTTTATTTAGAATTTGTTGTGTGAAATAAATTTAACTGTACTAGTAAAAATATTTCAAATATGGAACACTTTTTGTATGTTTAACTTCTTTTCCTATCTAAATAAGTTTTGACACAACTTGGTGAGGTCATTTTTGCACCAAACCTCCCCCCCAACCTTACAATGACACTTAGTAAGTCATTATTAATATCTTAAAATGATAGATACGCAAAACCTTCCAAAGTAAGTACTACTATCATCTTGTTATAAACTGATCTTGTTAATTAACTTAACTTCCCATTACTCATATACAGATAAGAAATATTTTGATTGCTGTTATTACATAGTTTTCCAATCAACACAAGGGGGGGGGGTCATATTGTGTCCCGAGCAAGCTTACCAAAGCTCCTCTAAAGAATAAAAGATATCAATTGGCCTAATTAAAAAAGCTTTGAGTTCACTTAAAATTTTGTACTATCTGCAATAGATCTAGAAGAGCTCGGCACAGCCTGGCACATTTCAATGTCTAGGTAAGTTAATCCAGTCTTTTTCTAAGGTATTGAGAAAAATTGTTCTTGTGCCTAATATTATAGTTATGCTTATGTTCGAGCTAGATTCAAGTTCTTCAATACTATGGGGGATAGTATACCATAATTAATACATTCAAAGATAAAAAGGGAAAGTACTGTCAGAATTCTAAATTGAATAAAAAAGTGGGTAATGTGTCTCAAGAGCAAGTCTTGCCAAACATTTTATGGCCTTCTTTTGCCATGCTAATATTTTCTCCCTTCATAGCCCCCAAAGCTCAACTGAGTAGGAAATATGAGTATGAAACAAGCTATGGTAAGTAAATTTACTTAAGGTTTACTTGTTGTATTTCCGGATAGTAAAAATCTTTTGAGTTTCTTTTGTCATCTTAACAACAACAAGAACAAAAATAAAAATAGAAAAATGCAGTCATAAGGCTTATTATGCAAAAATCTTGACCTTGCTTTGAATCTAATGTGGATGAACTTTGGAAAGACAGTAGGCCTATTTGTTTCCAGATTCAAGTTGGTATAACACTTAGGCCTAAACCTACTACCTACAGAGATATATTGTTAACTCTCTGCATGTCTAATTCAGCAGAGAAGTAGTAGTACGGAAATAACATCATTAAGTACGTAATAAGAATGATTTGATTTAATTCTGTTTAGTTTACTGAAGACTAACTGATAAAAGAGGGGAGCAAATTAGCAAACGGATATTGCAGGAGAATGGATGAGAAAGTGTTACACTTTCTACGTTACTTCTATGCCCTTACACCAGCCTTCAATACTGAGTAAAATAGGACAAAATAAATTCTGTAAGAGTTAAATCAGTCCATTGCAGCATTAGGATAAACCACCCAACATCACACAATGAAGTTGTTTAAGCTGTTTTTTAAAGGGTGGTTGTGTGTTGCAAGAGCAATTTCATGGAATCACCTTAAAAAGTATAACAGGAAATTTAAAAAAGAAAAATGTATCAAATATAACATAATCAAAGTGATTACTTGCAATCGGTAAGCTTAATAAATCATTTTAACAATTTCCTCCAAGGAAAATTACTTGCTGTAATTATATTGGAACCTAATTAATATTTAATAAGCTCTGACAAAGGTAAAAACTGCACCAATTAATTAAAAATGAGCCACTGAAGAGCTACTATTCATTTTTACTGGATAATTGTCTATAAGATTAAACGCCAAGTAAGTTTTCACGCCAAGTCAACGTCCGCAAGAAAGTTGTTCATACATCAGTTGTTTTGAAAGTTCCCTCTCACTACTACGTTCATGGACCACTCAAGTCTCATGAACAATTTAATGATCGTTAAGATTTTCTTTAATGTATTTAATCAAGGCAAAATAGTTTGATTGGAGACAAAAATTTATCCCCATGGTGTTGACATATTGTCAAAAGCAATTAAAAACATTTTAACGCAAACCTTTTTAAATGTTCAGTTGCTCCTTTGACCATGTTAGTAAACTTTCTGCTTGGAAAATCGTCTGCTACCGCCAAACAAGGTTATATTATCACTATCAGAACTTTGATATTTAAAATTAGCATTCTCACGTTAATAAGTCTCGCAGTGTACGTTGAAAATAAAATGCTGAAAAATCTTTCGCTCATAACCAACGTAAACCATATTATGTAATGCTCTAACACCAAATTGCAATGACAAAATATGTCGGTTGCAGTCAAAACAATTGTTCTCACGTCAAGTGATTGCATTTTCTCGACAAATAAAAAATAGCTGTAACAAAAATTTGAAGCAGCTTGGTTTTATTTGACAATAGCATTAGAAATATTCTATAAAACGTAAAACAACTGTGAAATTAATGACGATAAAATAAAAATTGGCTGGCTGAAGTACTAGATATCTATTTGACTCTACTATTGCTACAAATTCAAAACAAACCTTTCTCTAAGTAAATGATGAAAGTTTGATTATTTATTACTGTCAAACCTCTATGAAAATAGTATGATTAAATGAAAATGTTCGCAACATTGTTTTAGTAGAAAAACAAGCCAATAATCCAAGGAAAATGCAGACTAACCTGGCAATGCTGCACTAGGGTCCGAGATAAAGGTTGGATGCCAATTTCTTTGATCCTCACAAATGCAGCCGAGGGTTTTCTTCTAACTTGAGTTTTTTGACCGAGTTGACACATTTTCTCAACACTACGAGCACAGAGCCTTCCCGACCCTAAACACGCCATAGTACAAACTGTTATGAACCTCCGATCTCCTATCATATTCAACAGAATCGGCTGCTGAAGGACGCGAACAGCTGACTGCGAAGGCAGGCGCTTTTTCTGTTCCACGGAACTAGTCAATAGTGGCCAATAACGTACTATATGAAATGCATTAATTACGATTCTCTCTTCAAGACTTGGTTATCGTTTTAGCTTTAGCCTTACAATATAGAGCAAAATAAAAGATCATTAAAATAATTTGTTTTAGACTTAATTATGCAATATGTAACTATACAATAAACTTGATTTTTTATCCATATTTTAAATGGACGATACTACTTTGTCTGGAGCCATCCTTAAATTACATCAACGCTTTTTCTATTTTTAGACCCCCCCCTCCCTAAAGTCATCCTATCGTCAAAATCCACCTGAGCCCCCACTATTTAACGAAAGGTCAATGCCGATTTTTGGGAAACCCCTTTAAATAGTTTTCTTTTAATGGATTGTTTAAACAATTAGATTCCGTTTTAAACATATTCTTGCTCTGATTTATTGTTAATCAGCGATTTAAATTATAACTTGTAAAAACTAGTACGTAATTTCAAACGGATTTACCAAGCTGATTATATTTAATTTCTAGATTCATATAACGTCTGAAATTTTCCGATCCAAATTAGTCATCAAATAATAACTGAAAACGACATCATCTCAACGTTTACCCCCCCCCCATGTACATCATCCCACCGTCATTTTCAACCGGAACCCTCCTCCCCTATTTTCAGTTGACGTAATTTATGGACGGCCCCTTAAATTAAGTCGCGTACAAATCGTTTTATGGGTGTTTGCAAGTTTCACATAGTGACACCTAAACACTTGCGACCGATGAAACTATACCACTCCAACAATTTTCCGAAGATGTATAAAAGACAATCCCATCCCAAAAAAAAATCTAGGTTTAATTTCCAAGGGAACCTTTGAAATTTCGGGATTTGTCGAGTCTTATTTTTGGTAATTTTTTTCATCTGTACCAAAAGATTAGGCTTAGCCGCCGACTTAAAACCAGCTGATTCTAAAATGTGTATATGTAGACTACACCTACACCTCAGTAGGTGTAGGTTTAAATTTGTGTTTTGTCGTATTTTTGGTTTTGTCCCTCCTCAAGATCCGTAGATTAGAATAATATTACAATGGGAACAAAAAATTTGTGACGTAATCAAATACACATCTAATTCTAAGCAACCTCAATAATTAGCTTATGGGGGCCGTCCACATGTTATGCATTGCGTTTATCGTAATTTTCACAGCCACGGAAGCCTAATCCCCCCTCCCCCTTTTAATGTAGCACTGTCAGATATTTTATGACATAAGGTTGTGTGGTATAAGTGAAATTTTCTCCAGAACTCAAAAAATGGTTTAAAATTGATTTTGAAGTAATGTTATTTATATAAACAAACATTTTAAAAGCAACTTCAACAGTTTATTGAAAACCCTTATACTAAAGAACCTTGTTACTGAATAATGTGAACTTTTCTACTGGTTAAAAATGTGAAATACATTTTTGAAAATAATTAATTATAGATATTTAAGAAGCCTTAAAATTTAACTATAATACTTAAAATAATAATAATTAAGAAATTGTATACTAAATACAATAATTTTTTACGAATTCATGTTCACATAAATGGTAAAGTATTAAAACATAACAGCTAAAAGTAAAATATCAAAACGGGAAGATTTAAAGAACACACGCCCTTTCACTTTTCCCAATATTTTGTATACACTCAGATTTCGTTTCAAAACCGACAAGATACAACTGATATGAATCTTAACTAGTAATTGTAAAACCCGTTTTGAAACACCCGTCAGGGTGATGTTTCAAAACGGGTTTTACAGCTACCAGTTACTAAGTACTAATTACTAAGTTACAATGTATCTTTGTTGTATCCTTACGGTTCTGAAACGGAATATTAGTGTTACTAAATACAAAGTCAATATTATTAATTTACCAACATGGTTTTGAAACAGCCTCCAGACATTGGTCTCTCCTCTCCTCTCCCTGCCATCCTCCTTCTGTGCATGTGCTGTATACTGCTGTGTGCTCTGTCGCTCTGTCGTCTGTCTGAATGTGGTCTCTCAATGGTCTCAGTGAGGTTAACACACCCCTGAAATCTAAAATTGTGTTAATTATGTGAACGATTTACCACAGTTATATCGGACACATTGTTTTCAACTTGGTGCCATCATTTTGAGTTGCGAGAAAGTGAGCACGAGTCGAAGTATCGAAGAAAATCAAGGTAATGAACATTCGGCGTCCTCCGATTATAGGTTAGGCCTAAGTTATGCCGATGCTAAACCAAGTAAATTGTTTTATTGCTAGTGCTTAGTTAAAAGTTTTCAAAAATGCTTTGATTGACATTTATTTAACTTCGAGGTCAGGATTTATAACTGAAATAAGGTTATAATTAAATCAAACATGCAGTGAGGAACTCAGTAGCACTTATGGGGGGGGGCTAAGGCCCTCTAGACGATTTTCTAACATAGGCCTACTCCTTAACACGTTGCCTGCGGGCCGCCGACCGGTCGGTAGTGTAGCCATTCGCAGGCCTCGGCGCGCCGACCTGTCGGTAGCGTCTCAAGGGAACGGGCCACGATCCAGGCAGTGGTGCTATCTGTGGGTGTTTTAGCGAACTACGCACAGTCTTGTGGTAACGCAGCACATCACAGCACAGTGTATTGTGATTCGTCAGACCAAAATATTTGAATTTATTTGAGCCAATCGGGTTCGTGAAAAACTGCCGCCGCAACCCGCGATTGTTGGAACGCAGTCAACGTGTTAAAATTTTGAAACGAAATTCTGACATCAAAATTAAGATCCTTGGGAAATATCAGATTTACCTTTTGAAAATATTTTCAATGGGACATTTTAGTGAGCAAATAACAGAATTTGCTAAAAAATTAAGTTAGTTTTCGAGGAAAAATAAAGGTATAATATTTAGAATATAGTAAAAAAATTAAACCTACCTGAAATTAAGTTCAAAATATTCTTAGGGAAAAGGGG
This sequence comes from Flexamia atlantica, assembly GCA_035578135.1. Lineage (NCBI taxonomy): Eukaryota > Metazoa > Arthropoda > Insecta > Hemiptera > Cicadellidae > Flexamia > Flexamia atlantica. Next base: position 57,353,834 of record JAQJVK010000007.1, read on the forward strand.
GAAGGTTTCGGCAGCATTTATGAACCATTAAAAAAGAGGAAGGGGGAGGATCAACACAGTGCTATGTTACAATCAAGACTTTAATATCTAAAAACTTAAAATCCTTTAACAATTTAATAAACTTCAAAATACCCTACAAAGCCTTTTGCTTTTCTTTGGGCATGTCGTTACGTAATTTTTGAGGAGATTAGTGCCACTTTCAAGTCCATTACAAAGGGGGAGGAGGGGTCTAAAAGCCAATTTCAGTTATGTAATTTAGGGACCCCTTTGGTGTTGATGGACATAATATACAAGTTCTTGGTCGACCAAGCAAACAGGGGGAAACTACAAAACTTTGTTGTGATTATTTTCGTTGTTATTTTAATCCTAAAATGGCAGTCCAAGCTCATAGTCTGGCTAAATGCCATTGCTGCAATTTTTAGTCTGGAGTCATTCCACATCAAATCAACTCAGTGATTTTTACCTCACCACCTCAGAATTTGATGAAATTTTACCTTCAGGTTTACTTTAAGTACACTAAGAAAAATATCAATTTTTTTTCAAAATCCATCAATTGGATTGGGAGTTAGGTATATCTATGTGATATATCCAAATTACCGTGATACGAATTTTTTTGACTGTGATTGTGACATTGACTTAATTATTTAAGATAGCAAGCTGAAAAAGGTAGAAAGCTGAAAAAGGTGTGATTTTTCTTGCTGTTTTGGTTGATTCTCCACGCATGGAACATTCATACACTTTATACACTTGTAAATTGTACGAACTATTCATTGATTATATTTTTTTCTTCATGCAGGTGTAGTGTTTTTCATCCTGCAGATTCAAACCATTTAATAAATACAAATTAATTTTTATGTAATGTAACTTTGCGTATGTTAGCCTATCACTAGAAATGTGACCATGACGCATTAGACATAGACTAAGTGCTGAGTTTCCTAATTAAGGCAAATGCAATTTTTCCTGTGATTTATGTAATAAATCTTCGATTTGAAAATCATCATTTTATTATTTAAAATGTTTTCAATTAGGTAAAAATATTTTTTGTTTAAAAATTTTTTATTTTGATGCGTTGAAAAATATTTTAAAATTTTAATACTTTGTGATGCATGGAACAACAGTTTGTGGTTGCTTGTTTTGCCATTTCTTTACATTAATATTCAGTAGCGTTCAAGATTTAATAACTATATATTGAATTGAACATGTGGAGATTTTAAAAAATTTTCATAAGTAAATTAAAGAAATAAATAATGGGCAATTCTTAATGTGATGCATGAGACTCTCTGACACTCCATAGACTTGTAAACATTACAAAATAATAATTAGGCTAATATTTTTTCTTCATACAGGTGAAGTTTATTTTACTGTGCAGATTCTATTCATTTGAAACAAAATTAATTTTTGTGCAATTTAAATCACTTATTACTAAAAATGTGATGGTGATGTATGGGAGTCTGTGAAAATAAGAATTTCTTGAAGAAAGTGATCTGAATTATTAAATTAGTTACTATCGCTAAGTTAATTAATTAACTAACTAAAGTTAAAAGATTATTAACATAATTTGGAGTGCCTGGATACAATAATAGCCAAACTGTGTATTTTTCTAATAAAAATGTTTTATTTATTTTTATTAGAAAAAAATCTTATCATTTATCTATCTCCATGGATAGATGAATATGGTAAGATCGGTATCAACATTGTTTAAGTCTTCTTACCTAAGTCCTGTGCATCATATAATGCATGGGACAGATTTTAAAAGTTTTTTTAGACAACATATATATAAAATAAAAATACAGTCACACTTAATTTTCATAAACCTGAACAAAGTACCTTTGCACAATAATGATAGATATTTGAGTTATAACTGAAATTGTATTTATTTTCCATAAAGTTAATATTGGAACAACGTATTCTGTTTACCAGTGACCAATCTGTCCACCTGAGATAATATTCTGGCATTTCAGGCAGGTTAGTTTACCTACAATATAGAATATTAATCAAATACATCACTCTATTGTGAATGTGAATTGTGAAGTCGAGAATTATTTCTCCAGGAAATTTGACCTTCAATGAGAACAGGCTGATAAATTACCCTCGATCAGCTTAATTACTTGGGTTAATTCATCTGTGAGTCAGATGAGAAATTAGGAATGTTCACCTTTCTTTTATTGTTATCGGCCTAATATAAAATGTGAGCAGCTTGGATTTAAAACTTTATCTAGCTCCTCCCATTATTTCTAGTCCGATTATTTTTCACCAAATTATAATTAACATGTAGTATTTTTTAGCTTCTTACACACAGGTGCTACTCACCTTCTATTTGAGAATATGTTTTCTTTATAAAACAAAAGCAGAATTTAACAATTAGTTTTTTCTTAAATCACTAAAAAAAGTTTCTAGGTCTTATCATATTGATGCTCCTCTTGTTATCATATATTTAATTTTGTAAGGGGATTCTTTGCGTTAAAATTGTGGGCGTCTGGCAAGTCGTAAAAAGATGGGAGAGGGCTCAAATTAAAGGTCTCTATTCCGTGATGGCGGGAAAAATAATGAAATTGCTTGAAAGTCACCAGAAAATGAGAAATAACGTAAAATATCTGCCATTTAAAAAGCATTGGGATCTAAATACGTTTGCTTTGTTTACATAAAATATGTGATGCTGATACTTGATTGAAAACCATGTGGTAGGCTAGATATCAATATAGGGTAGATTTAGATTGCTATGAAGATATTTTGTACTTTAATAAAGGATCGTTTGAATTTTCCCTCATTAGGGGCATTAGGCCCTTCAAGCCACTAGTTTTTTGTTATAAGCTTTTGGTTTCAGAAATAAACTTTATTTTGATTTGATTTATTTTTATTTGACTTGATAGCAACATTTGGTTTGACTTTGATAGAAACAAAAATAGGATCGGGGTTTAAGTTTGTCTGATGTTAGTTGTGGCTGTCAAGCTTGAGGACTCTGCACAGGATATTCTGAAATAAAGAAGGCCTAAGCCTTAACTCATTGGATTATTCATTAGGGATCGTCCATAAATTTCGTAACGCCCCTAGGGGGGGAGGGGGGTTGTTCGGCAGCGTTATGCGCCGTTACAAGGGAGGGAAGGGGGGGTTAAAAGCAACGTTATGTAACTATGATTAATTCCTTAATTTCTTGAATACGTTAAATTGCCTTCAAAGTACAAAGTTTTTGACCTTTTTAGGGAGGGGGGGTGATAACACAGAGTTACGTAATTTTTGAGGGGGGTTAGTGCCAGCTTTACAAGTCTGCTACAAGGTTTGAAAAGGCTGATTTTAGCGTTATGCAGGGGCGGACTGGCCATTTGGGCATTCGGGCAAATGCCAGAAGGGCCGGCCTCTTTAGGTCAGAAAAGGGCCGGTGGATAAAAAAAAAGTGGGCCTGAACCAAAATGAAAATCAGACTCCTCTTTTGTTGCTGAGCTGAGGCCGGCCCTTGTGGAACAACGTGGCCGATGGCCCGTCCAATGAATTGTTCGATAAAAGTTAAAAGTTACTGTGAGAGAGACGCCGCAGCACCAGGCACCAGTGACAGAATCATGGCCGCCGCGGTCCTAAGCCCAGATTACTGTGTGGCCCCCTTAAAGACCCCTACGGCCTCATCAAAAGGTAGGCCTTTATTTAGCTCAAAGTTTTGGAGCCTAGTTATGGCCTCATATGTTTACAAAAAACACCTTATTTCTAAAAATTGCAGCCCCTTTCAGCGAACGGCCCTAAGCCCAGGCTTTGTGATCTGTCATTTATTGACTATCTGCTTTTAGGATTTCTAGGTGTTCTGATAGCCTTAAAACACGATTTTGGGTTTCACATTTTGCAAATTTTCCTGGGGGTGGACCCCCGGACCCCCCCCCCCCCGGAAGTGTGCCCCCCTTCTTTCCTGTCTGGGGCCGGTTGCCAGAAGGATGCCAGGGCCGTTTTTTCTTCCCAGTCTGCCGCTAGTGTTATGTCATTTATGGATGGCCCTTTATTGTTAAATTGTGTTTAGGCTTTGTGACGAAAGGACACAACAGAAATGGAGGTCGCATCGCCCACGGAGTCGGCGGGTCCGATCCTCCAAGCGAGCGAGAGGAAGCCGGAAGTCGTGCAGATGAAGAAACAACTCGGCTTGTTGGAAGGAGTAGCTATCATCCTCGGAATTATTTTCGGCTCAGGTTAGCTTTTTTAACCTCTTAGAAATTTTTTTTTTTAAAGCACTTACCTTTGGGTTCTCACGTAGCAAATAGTCACCTTACAAACTGTCACTCAGCGGACAATTTCTGGTATTAATTTATGGTTAGATTTGATTTTGCATCTTTCAAAATTTTGTACAAGTAATATGAAATTTTAAACTGCCCAAGAGATCATCACATTTTGTTATAAAGTTGAAAATTGCATGAACATATTTATAGAAACTATCATATACACCACAAAAAATTCTTTTCCCTTTCTTCAAAAACTTCTTCTCAGTAGCCTAATGGATAATGTGATCTAGGCTTATAATCATTCTAGTATACCTTAGGCTTCAGAGTCTGAAATACCTCCTGTCATCTGAATGATACTGGTGAACACGAGCGTGTACTGGTACATTCAGCGTGGCTCGTCTTACATCACTCTCATAAGGCCTCACACGGCGAATTGCTTGCTGATTGTTTTGGCAGTTCAGTTCCGTGCTGAATGGGCAATAGTGAACTTAAGCCATTAATATGTACTGCCATGTGTACAATACTCAGTTGAGCTAGTAACCCCTAAACTGTTGTTTAATATGTATTTAGTGAGGTTATTAATTATTTTGTTTTGTCAGGTCCCATAGCATGGCAGGCATACAAACAGCAATGGAAGCTGTGGTGGTGGTAGCAAATACGACTGATTAGGGAAACTATTTAGTTTAAAATTCATTCAAACCCATGGGTGAAACAAGATCAATTGGTCAAGTGGTGTGTTGGTTTTAATAACATATGTATTTTGAAATAACCTAGTAATCATTTTAAGCTCTACTTTGGGCTTAGTTCATTAGCTAGGTATTATTATTTAGGTATAAATTATCGCTTTCATATAGGTTGGATTATCTGGCCAAATCGTTATCTGGCCTGGGTTCGGTCCTGTTGAGGCCGGATATCAGGGGTCCTACTGTAAGTCCTGCCCTTAGGGCTCTTTCACATTAGGTCGCTGGGGCCTAGTCGTAGCCACTGACCTGTAAGAAGTCGCAGCCGCGCTTGTCCTTTCACATATATGGTGGCTGTGACCGAGCTCTCACGATGTGTGCGCAGCTTGTTTTGGTCATCTGCATGCCACCTTTATCTGCTATTCGCTGACACAGTCTCGACATTAATTTAATAAATTCGTTCGTCAAGAGGAAATCAAGTGATGAGGACGAGGACCTCCTGCTTATGCTTTTGTTGTAAAAAAATAAGGTGGGGAAGAAAACGAAGAATGTGGGTCTATCCTATTTTTGAGAAGAGGCAAGAAAAATACCTATATTTTACTATGTTTGATGAACTTTAGACGCATGAAGACAAATTTTTCAACTTCTTCAGGATGTATTTCAGGAGATCTATCTATTTACAGACTTTCACTGTTTTCAACCAATGTCTTATCCTCATTATCCATGTTGAAAGTACAATAGATTAAAAAATGCACTAAACTGTTAACAATAACAATAAACGCTGAACAGATACTTTTACAACAGCAAGGAGTTGACCGCAAATGACAGGCGTAGAAAAGGAGGCAGGCTGGCGACAGAAACAAGCTGCGCGCGCATCCCGATACGTGATCACAGTCACCGAGAGTGAAAGGCTCTGTGTGTTCCAATGCCCTGCTAGTCGCTAAAAAGCAGGGTTGCTGCCACCGCCGGGCATCGCAGTTCTCTAGAAACCGAGTCGCTGCCATTGGGTGGGTCGCTGCGACGCACTAATGTGAAAGGCTCCATAAGGCTCAATGCATTTTCATCAGGTCAGGTGGCCGACAGGTGGCTGCCACCCGGTCGCAGCGACCTAATGTGAAAGAGCCCTTATCCTCGTTGTCGGACACAGGTATCTTCATCTCCCCCAAGGGAGTGATCCAGGAGGTGGAGTCAGTGGGTCTGTCGCTGGTGGTGTGGGCGGCGTGCGGGCTGCTGTCAATGGTCGGAGCCCTGTGTTACGCCACTAACCTACTCCCCCTGTCACGCAGGTATCTCCATCTCGCCCAAGGGAGTGATCCAGGAGGTGGAGTCGGTGGGTCTGTCGCTGGTGGTGTGGGCGGTGTGTAGGCTGCTGTCCATGGTCAGAGCCCTGTGTTACACCACTAACCTACTCCCCCTGTCACGCAGGTATCTTCATCACCCCCAAGGGAGTGATCCAGGAGGTGGAGTCGGTGGGTCTGTCGCTGGTGGTGTGGGCGGCGTGTGGGCTGCTGTCCATGGTCAGAGCCCTGTGTTACGCCACTAACCTACTCCCCCTGAGACACAGATATCTTCCATCTCGCCCAAGGGAGTGATCCAGGAGGTGGAGTCGGTGGGTCTGTCGCTGGTGGTGTGGTCAGCGTGCGGGCTGCTGTCCATGGTCGGAGCCCTGTGTTACGCCACTAACCTACTCCCCCTGTCACTCAGGTATCTTCATCTCCCCCAAGGGAGTGATCCAGGAGGTGGAGTCGGTGGGTCTGTCGCTGGTGGTGTGGGCGGCATGCGGGCTGCTGTCCATGGTCAGAGCCCTGTGTTACGCCACTAACCTACTCCCCCTGTCACGCAGGTATCTTCATCTCCCCCAAGGGAGTGATCCAGGAGGTGGAGTCGGTGGGTCTGTCGCTGGTGGTGTGGGCGGCGTGTGGGCTGCTGTCCATGGTCAGAGCCCTGTGTTACGCCACTAACCTACTCCCCCTGTCACGCAGATATCTTCATCTCCCCCAAGGGAGTAATCCAGGAGGTGGAGTCGGTGGGTCTGTCACTGGTGGTGTGGGCGGCGTGTGGGCTGCTGTCCATGGTCAGAGCCCTGTGTTACGCCACTAACCTACTCCCCCTGACACGCAGGTATCTTCATCTCCCCCAAGGGAGTGATCCAGGAGGTGGAGTCGGTGGGTCTGTCGCTGGTGGTGTGGGCGGTGTGTAGGCTGCTGTCCATGGTCAGAGCCCTGTGTTACACCACTAACCTACTCCCCCTGTCACGCAGGTATCTTCATCACCCCCAAGGGAGTGATTCAGGAGGTGGAGTCGGTGGGTCTGTCGCTGGTGGTGTGGGCGGGGTGGAGGCTGCTGTCCATGGTCGGAGCCCTGTGTTACGCCACTAACCTACTCCCCCTGACACGCAGGTATCTTCATCTCCCCCAAGGGAGTGATTCAGGAGGTGGAGTCGGTGGGTCTGTCGCTGGTGGTGTGGGCGGCGTGCAGGCTGCTGTCCATGGTCGGAGCCCTGTGTTACGCCACTAACCTACTCCCCCAGACACGCAGGTATCTTCATCTCCCCCAAGGGAGTGATTCAGGAGGTGGAGTCGGTGGGTCTGTCGCTGGTGGTGTGGGCGGCGTGCAGGCTGCTGTCCATGGTCGGAGCCCTGTGTTACGCCACTAACCTACTCCCCCTGACACGCAGGTATCTTCATCTCCCCCAAGGGAGTGATTCAGGAGGTGGAGTCGGTGGGTCTGTCGCTGGTGGTGTGGGCGGCGTGCGGGCTGCTGTCAATGGTCGGAGCCCTGTGTTACGCCACTAACCTACTCCCCCTGTCACGCAGGTATCTCCATCTCGCCCAAGGGAGTGATCCAGGAGGTGGAGTCAGTGGGTCTGTCGCTGGTGGTGTGGGCGGCGTGCGGGCTGCTGTCAATGGTCGGAGCCCTGTGTTACGCCACTAACCTACTCCCCCTGTCACGCAGGTATCTCCATCTCGCCCAAGGGAGTGATCCAGGAGGTGGAGTCGGTGGGTCTGTCGCTGGTGGTGTGGGCGGTGTGTAGGCTGCTGTCCATGGTCAGAGCCCTGTGTTACACCACTAACCTACTCCCCCTGTCACGCAGGTATCTTCATCACCCCCAAGGGAGTGATCCAGGAGGTGGAGTCGGTGGGTCTGTCGCTGGTGGTGTGGGCGGCGTGTGGGCTGCTGTCCATGGTCAGAGCCCTGTGTTACGCCACTAACCTACTCCCCCTGTCACACAGATATCTTCCATCTCGCCCAAGGGAGTGATCCAGGAGGTGGAGTCGGTGGGTCTGTCGCTGGTGGTGTGGTCAGCGTGCGGGCTGCTGTCCATGGTCGGAGCCCTGTGTTACGCCACTAACCTACTCCCCCTGTCACTCAGGTATCTTCATCTCCCCCAAGGGAGTGATCCAGGAGGTGGAGTCGGTGGGTCTGTCGCTGGTGGTGTGGGCGGCATGCGGGCTGCTGTCCATGGTCAGAGCCCTGTGTTACGCCACTAACCTACTCCCCCTGTCACGCAGGTATCTTCATCTCCCCCAAGGGAGTGATCCAGGAGGTGGAGTCGGTGGGTCTGTCGCTGGTGGTGTGGGCGGCGTGTGGGCTGCTGTCCATGGTCAGAGCCCTGTGTTACGCCACTAACCTACTCCCCCTGTCACGCAGATATCTTCATCTCCCCCAAGGGAGTAATCCAGGAGGTGGAGTCGGTGGGTCTGTCACTGGTGGTGTGGGCGGCGTGTGGGCTGCTGTCCATGGTCAGAGCCCTGTGTTACGCCACTAACCTACTCCCCCTGACACGCAGGTATCTTCATCTCCCCCAAGGGAGTGATCCAGGAGGTGGAGTCGGTGGGTCTGTCGCTGGTGGTGTGGGCGGTGTGTAGGCTGCTGTCCATGGTCAGAGCCCTGTGTTACACCACTAACCTACTCCCCCTGTCACGCAGGTATCTTCATCACCCCCAAGGGAGTGATTCAGGAGGTGGAGTCGGTGGGTCTGTCGCTGGTGGTGTGGGCGGGGTGGAGGCTGCTGTCCATGGTCGGAGCCCTGTGTTACGCCACTAACCTACTCCCCCTGACACGCAGGTATCTTCATCTCCCCCAAGGGAGTGATTCAGGAGGTGGAGTCGGTGGGTCTGTCGCTGGTGGTGTGGGCGGCGTGCAGGCTGCTGTCCATGGTCGGAGCCCTGTGTTACGCCACTAACCTACTCCCCCAGACACGCAGGTATCTTCATCTCCCCCAAGGGAGTGATTCAGGAGGTGGAGTCGGTGGGTCTGTCGCTGGTGGTGTGGGCGGCGTGCAGGCTGCTGTCCATGGTCGGAGCCCTGTGTTACGCCACTAACCTACTCCCCCTGTCACTCAGGTATCTTCATCTCCCCCAAGGGAGTGATTCAGGAGGTGGAGTCGGTGGGTCTGTCGCTGGTGGTGTGGGCGGCGTGCAGGCTGCTGTCCATGGTCGGAGCCCTGTGTTACACCACTAACCTACTCCCCCTGTCACTCAGGTATCTTCATCTCCCCCAAGGGAGTGATTCAGGAGGTGGAGTCGGTGGGTCTGTCGCTGGTGGTGTGGGCGGCGTGCGGGCTGCTGTCCATGGTCGGAGCCCTGTGTTACGCCGAACTGGGCACCTCCATCCCCAAGTCCGGCGGCGACTACGCTTACATCTACGAGGCCTTTGGTCCCCTCCCCGCCTTCCTATACCTCTGGGACGCCATGCTCATCTTTGTGTGAGTATTCCGGAGTTGTGTAAACGAAGGGGTCCCCCGTAAAATGTGATAAGCGACAAAAACCTAGTTTTGAATCAAGTGTTGAAAGTTGAATTCTAAAATTTACGGTTTTTCAAGGTTAGAACTTATAATCATGTCTAATTTGTTAATACCCTATTATTTAGACCCCCATAATGTAGCCTAATATTCAATTTGTACTTGCCATTAAGCTTTTTAAAACATTTTACTTGTTTTTTGGGGGGTTTAGGCCTATAACGTTCTAAATGACTGGCATTTGAAACATTCTCTGACACTATTCTGCTTTGGAAGAAATCATCAGGGAATGTAGGAATACCAAAATAAACGAAAATAAAACAATTTTATTCTTATGAAAGTACGAAAACTTTATTTTGTTACATACGCGATACTTCATTTTGCTAAAAGCTATCCAAATGTGGTGCTTAAAACGTTATTCTACTCACTTATTTTGGGGAAATTTTCCAGACCTTGGCTTCTTAGTTTTTAAATATAGGGTAATCCAGCTTTTCTGTATTCCTTCCTGGTCTTATCCTTCCACTTTCCAATATTTACTTCACATTTTTTTATTTACGCGATTTTGGTTGCGGGCGACAACGCAACGACCGGTGGCAAGTACATCTTTCGACAAATAGAACGTTATTCCCCTAAAAGTCTGTGCATTCCTGCGAAACACACCAACTTTGACAGAAGAAATCAGGGCTGCCAACTCAAATATCTTAAAATTAAATATACCACGGTGTAGCTCATGTCCTAGAGAGCCTTTTTCACTGAATATCTCCGATTTTGAAATTCTGTTGCTCAAAACGTTTTACAGGGGACCCCTTCAAATGATCTTTTTTTCCACGTGGGGATTAGAAAGCCTGGGATGCCCCACCCCACAGGAAAATCCTGTTAGGGTACTTCAGCCATTTGTCTTATCTCTTTACTTACAATTCTTACAGTTGACGAATTGTGGATAGTTGTTAGCGATGGCTTGTGACACGGTGGTCCCTAGTGGGGATTAACGTCCGCACTGTCGAGCACTACGTTCAAAAGACCAGTGGCATAATTAGACCAGTTTGTAAATTTTAAACAAGTTCCTTTGGTGGGGAACTGAAATTTTTATTGAAAGGCAGCTACAACACTGCCTCAAATCGAAACAGCTTCCATTTCTGTACCCAGTATTAGTAGCCTACTTGGTACCTAAACTAGCAAAATCCAGTTAGGATCCCACTGGGGGCAAATCTGGTTATATCAATCTTTTTCTTATTGCTTTGAACTAAGAATTTTTTTCAGAGCTAAGGCATCATTCGAGGGTGGCAAAGGGGGATGGCCCCCCAATAATTTGGAATAGATATATTTTAAGTGTTAAAATATGTTTTTCTCTTACAACCAGGATATTCTTGGTTTTATTATTTTTTTTTTTAGGGTTTTGGGGTAATTTGGAAGAATAAACTGCCTGAAATAGGGCAATCCCACCCTACATAAAATCAACCTCTGAGGCCCCTTTCGCAAGGGGCTAACAAAATTTTGAAAACAAGTTGAGTAGATGAAATGTAATTTCTGTTGTATGACAATTCAGTGAGAGCAGTGCATTCCTAGCATTTTGTACAAGGAAGCAATTCTGTATCAGCATTCTTGAAATAACCACGACCCTTCTTGGAAGTCAAACAATAGGTGTGGTGATAATATTTTGTCGACCGTGTCCATAAACTTTTCAGGTGAACGAGGTTTTACAGTTTTATCTTTAGTGAAACGACCCGTATAAAGTAGCACATTATTTTAAAGAGCTTTACAAAAAAAACTGATACCGTAAATGTGACTTTGATACGACGATTCTTCATAAAGATAAGGCAAACAAATTTTCTACGTTACAGATAATTTCTAGTGAAGTTAATATCCCACAGCTTTTCTTTTATGACGGCTGTAAATTTTTAAATTTAGATACATGTAACTGGGATGTCGTGAAACATGTTTTACATGATTTTGGATTTTAACTCCCAACCATAAATACATGAATTTTTTAAGTAGTAACCCTTTTAGAGTGGAATGTCATTTTAACAGGAATTAAAAAAATGTAAAATAATGACACTAATTAAATTTTGATTCAATTTTAACTAAAGTTGGAGACAGAATATAGTCCGATGTTTTCAGCTTAAAGCAAGTTTATGCAATAACTCCAGTTAGAATCAGCATATCAATGTATATTTTAAGTCATTTACTTGTTTTATTCCCTTTAAAATTATGTTTCTCTTAATAGGTGTTGAAATGGAAAAAGTCAAAAATATCCCAGTAACCCTTATGGGGGGGGGGGGGACAGAGGGTGAAATCCAATATTATGTCAAAAAGTGTATCCGAAGCTTATTCAAAGTTGATATCCTTGTTGAAAGAAATATACTGTAGTGGAGTTTTAGGTACCATTTGAAATAACGTGTACAATTTTTTTACCTTAACTTGATGGAGAATTGTCATATCAAAGTAGTTCTTTTGACAAATTGCCATATTTATTTTAAGTATTAGTTGTGTTTTTTTTGAACTCTTTAAAATTGTGTGCTATTTGATAGGTTTGTCATTAAAAATTGTGAAATAAATTTCAACAACTTATGTGTGGAGGTGGGGATGAATTTCAAAATGCCACCATCACCGAAAAGTACTTCAACAGTAGCCTACCCTAGTAACGTGTATCGAAGCTAGTTTAAAAGTTTATAGCCATAAAAATATTTAGAAGTAGAGACACTCAAATGGAACCTGGTGTACTTTTACATTACACTATTTTTAACATGGATTTGGAAATGACAGCCTATTAATTGCTCCGTGTCGATAAATTTAATATCATTTTAGCTTTTTTGAGACCAAATTTTTTTGTTGCCTCTAGGCCCACAACGAATGCCATAATGGGTCTGACATTTGCCAAGTATGTGATACAGCCATTCTTCCCGGAGTGCGAGTTACCTGACATTTCGGTGAGGTGCATAGCAGCTGTTGTTATATGTAAGTAGATGTTTTTGTATATTCCATGGCTTAAAACCTATTGAAGATATACAGGGTGTTGATAAAAAAACCCTTCAGGACTTTGGGAAATGGTTACTTACATCAAAACTAAGAAAAAAGTTCCTTTAAACATGGGTCCTAAAATGCTCGGTTATCCGTCTGTATGTGTTTTTATTATGATTTTGCATAACTTTGGAACTACAAAATATATCAACTTCAAACTTAGTAGTTATATGCTGTCTATTAGGACCTATTTTGGTGCTGAGTATCAAGTTTCTACTTTGTACCATTTTAAAATGGCAGCCATTTTTATATTTTAAAACTTAATATCTTAAAAACCGTAAATTTTTCAAAAATTGGACAAGAGACAAAAAAGTTGCGAAATTTTATTTCCTTCCAGGCCATATAAAGATTATCAAGATCGAACAATAATTTACGGAGTTATTGTAATTTTGCTAGCAGAATTCAAGTAAATTTGCTATAGCTACCATAAAACAAGCATGTATTCTGTTGGAAAAATTACAATAACTCCGTTAATTATTGTTCGATCTTAATAATTTTTTTTGATGGTTTTGTAGGAAATAAAACTTTTCAACTTTTATGTCTCTTGTCCAATTTTTGAAAAATTTACGGTTTTTAAGATATTAAGTTTTAAAATATAAAAATGGCTGCCATTTTGAAATGGCACAAAGTAGAGACTTGATACTCCGCACCAAAATAGGTCCTAATAGTCAGCATCTAAGTACCAAGTTTGAAGTTGATATCTTTTGTAGTTCCAAAGGTATGCAAAATCATGTTAAAACACATACAGACCGACAGACGGCTATCCGAGCATTTTAGAACCCATGTTTACAGGAACATTTTTCTTAGTTTTGATGTAAGTAACCATATCCCGAAGTCCTGAAGGGTTTTTTACCAACACCCTGTATATTTCAGAATCGTATTTATCGGTGGAGTGAGGGAAAACTTTTTGTTGCATTATTTTTAAAAACTACGGAACTTACATGTGATTTTTAATTACTCCTCTCCAGTCTTTTTCCACACTTTTCAAATATCAATCCTATGTTACCCCCTGACCAGTAATTACTTAATTTTGAGTGATTACCATTTTTGGCTGCCACCTTGGATTTACTATATTGTATACAAAATACATTTTCAAATGTAAAGATGGTGTCATAATCTATCGTTTTGATATATTTTTCATGCTTAGTTGAATTCTGTAACCTGTTTTTGAATTATTATTTCTTGTTTTTGAGATATTCCTATTTTTTTGAGATTATGAATAAAATATTAAACTGTCTCAAAAAAGTATGTGAGTGGGCTTTTTAAAAATTGATCACAACCTTATGAAATTGTTGTGAAAGTTTCATATTATGATGGATCACAACACAACCTTCATATTACAAATAACTTTGCTCATTTCAAAATTATATCTAAGATGGCAACCAAAAATTTAAAATGTTTCAAAATCTTGTAAAATGTTTTGCTATTGACTGCTGGTGATTTCTGATCGTTATCTATCTTTATCATCTTGATATTATGGACTTATTTTTACAAATAATAATGTTAAAATTAGCTAAAAATATTTGTTTACAGTCCTGATATCTTTAAAACGACTTAGTATTTTTTTAAACAGATCACGGCTTTGTAATCAATTAAAAAATCTGGGTTTTATGTGTTTTGGTGAAAACAATATTTTTTTGGATTGTATTGACTTTAATAAAGACTGATCAACCACCTAAAGTGCACATGTCCTTAGTAAAAGGTGGTCTGCAAATCTTTGACATAATAAATTGAAATCCTAAATTTGCCCAATGATTAAACCCCTATGTATCCAATTTTCAACTTTCTGCTTTCCTTCTTTTTTGCAAAAAAAAATTAGAAACCAGCGTCTTATTGTAGGAACAATCCTGTCGCTAACTAAAAAACTAAATACTAATTCTAAACATTCTCATTTATATTCCTTTTTCAGGCTTATTTACATTTCTCAATTGCTATGACGTCAGAGGGACAACCAAGATCCAAAATACATTTATGTTTGGAAAAATCATCGCCCTTGGAATAATTATCGTTACAGGAGTCTTCCACATGATTTTTGTTGGTTAGTGTTAGATTTAATTTGTTGTTAAGTATGCAAGGAAAATGTTGATAATTTGAGGTAGATTTTGTTGAACTTTTTGTTGACAAATAGTAAATAAGTTTTAAAAGTTGCTTGAAAACAAGTTCCTGATATTAAGTTATTAGGTCATAACATTCTAATAAAACAGTCAACATGCCTAAGCTACTTTTCCGATACCAGCTTGCTTTGCCCAGGACATAATTCGGAAACTCAAAAGGCCGCTGAAGTATTTGATTAGACTACCTCAAATAGTGATTAAATTTTACCTAGTTAAAGGGTTTATTACAAAAATTGACCAGTAAGCTAATTCCATTTTATCCTTAGCTGGTGGTGTTAGCTAAGACTTTCTTCAGTGCACTTACTTTCAGCAAGTAACACCTTAAAGAACTAAAGTTTTATCATTCCCGATTTTTCTATTTAAATAATTATTGTCATAACTGATAATAAATGTTTGGTACTCTAGCCCAAAAGAAAAAAAGTTTCAACTCATCCATGGATGAAACTTTTTCAATCTCATAATTATTTTTCTGCCATTATTTAATTTTAGTCCGTCAGTGTTTTTTGTCGGTATGTCTCATAGAAATATATTTATTTAAAAGTAAAGAATTGAATGAAATCAAATATCTAAAAATTGTAATCATTCAGCAAAATAAAGGAATCGTGTAAATTTATTTCTCTGACCAACTAGTGCCTGATGTACGGATGAAGTAAATAATTTCCCCTCCAAGAAATGAGAAACAATTAACAATCCCTATAAATCTTATTAGCAAACATTTAAACTCTTTATCAGAACATAACCATCAATATTACATACACAAACAGACATGAATGTTTCACTATCACAAGGTCAGAAAGATATGTGAGTTAATGTGGTCTTGACCTAGTCATTAATTTTGGCAGTAATTGACCTTGGGTTTGTCTAGTGACTAATGCAAACACTGAACAGGTTTTAAGAAAAATTAAATAAAAATAAATATGGAAACCCATTCAATTTTTTTAACTCCTGTCCTGAAATCTGTTAGAAGTTTTTTTTAATTCATACAATAAAATTGGAATTTTGTTAATTTGTACTCTTGTTTTTTAAGACCTGAATTTCTTTATTTTCCTGTACTGTATCGATCTGTTTGTGTAAAATATCCTTTAAACTAAATGTTCATATAAGTTTTGATTTACTCAAGTTCATTGGAAATATTGACACTATTTATTGTACAATTTGCACATAAAAATAAATCAAGATATTTCAGTCAAGACAGGACTTTAGTCAGCTTGGTATAAACAGTGGGTCCCCCGCAGAACATTATTTTATCCATTTAGATTGGTTGTAAAATGTAAAACACTTGGTATCAGGTCAAGCCAATACATTTTTTATGTTACAGATAAATTTGAAAAATTCTCAGAGCCATTTGAAGGGTCCAACACAGAGGGGGGGAAAGTGGCCGTTGCCTTCTATGCTGGGATATTTTCGTACTCTGGATGGTAGGTATAACTTGACTTCAGACTGCGGAATCTCATCATGAAGTCTTGACAGCTGTTTCAGGAGATCTCTCGGTACTTTGGTATTATACGGAGGCCACCCTTATACAGCGCGTTGCAGCGGTTATGTTAGGTTGAGTTATCATAATTATGTTAGGAGGACTTTCCTCGTTTTGTTACAAATCGAACGATACCAGATGAGTCATACTTTTGCCTGCCTAATCTCGTTGACGGGTGATGCGCACACTCCTGTCAACGACCTGATCTTAGCGTACTTGAAGGGTATTTCGCGGGCGAAAGTATGACTCATCTGGTATCGTTCGATTCATAATGAAGCGAGGAAAGTCCTACTAACACATTGATAACCTAACCTAACATAACCGCCGCAGCGCGCTGTATAAGGGTGGCGATCGGGTGAAGTTGCTAGTGGCGGCGGTGACGCATTCAACTCAATCCTTGCCAACATCACTGCTCTCTGGGAGGCAGAAAAAAGACCGCTCATCATAATTATGTCCAATTTGCACAGTAAGTCAATTAAAGTATGTTCTTTCCTATTATGAAGTCATTTTTGGTACCAAGTAAAAAAAGTCTCTTTAAAAATAGTGGCCTCCGTATAATACCAAAGTACCGATCTCTCATAGATCTTTCACAGAAAAATAATGCACTGGTCATTCGAAGGATAGCAACGCCAGATGATTTAAAGTGATGCTGTAGGGTTTATTACTAACTGAGGAAGCATGGCTAACCCAAATCCTCAGTAAGTATTTGGGAATGATTTTGTAAGTTTTGTGATTTTTCCTGGTTACCGAACAAGTGGAGGTCAATTTAAAATCTTGGATCGGTAGGAGAGAATTTTTTGCTGTTCCCATTTTTTAGTTTTATCATGTATTTTTATACACTTTTATTTCCAACGAACTATCAGAAAACAAAGATTCACTACTATCAGAATAAGGTCAATTCCTATTTCCACGTCAAATTTAGCTATTTCTTATGCCAAAGCTAACTTACCAATACTCATGATAACTGCTATAAAAAAATATCAACCTGAAAAATCAAAAGTGTTCGTGAAGAATGTCTGTCATCTTATAAAAAATGTGTCGCTTGTTGCAGGAACTATCTGAACTTTATGACTGAGGAATTGAAAAATCCATATGTGTAAGTATTCAAATAAAACGATTTCACCTTAATATTTTTTCTCAAAATTTTAACAGTATGATAAGAAGAAAGAGAAATCAATAGGATTTATGATCTATTGAACAAGAAAGCTATTCAATAGGTTATTAGAGTACAGTAGACCCCCTCTTAACTGACCTCGTTTTAACCGACGATCGGATTATCCGCCCTTGCTGGTCAAATATTAAAGATCATTTTAACCAACACTGTTTTAAGAACAGTTCGGTTTAACCACCCTTTTCTAGGAATTGCGGTATTTCTTTTTCCATACCTGGTGATGGGAACGTCACGCTCATTTTTACAGGTAAGGTTAAATTACTTTGAATACAGTATTCATTAATTTATTATAATGTACAGTAAATGCATTTCAGTGCACATAGTACAACAGAAGTCTAGGAGTTTTTGATTTTGTATCGAGAAACCATTATCTCATTCATCCGGCTTACCTAAACTTGAGTAGGCCATTAGAAACACAAAACACTAAACACAAGAAAAGTCCCAATATTTCGGTCCATCTAGTAGGACCTTTCTCGAGGGTAGAAAGATGGAGAAAGACTGTTAATGGTGGTTTTACAGTAAAACCAACCTCCCTGCCTCAGAATTTACCAGTAGCTACATTAAAAAAGGTACAACACAAAAGGACATGTCACCTGCAGCACAGAAAATGTTATGTACCAGATTCAATGTAAAAATTGTCCAGCCCAGTACATAGGCCTAACAATAAAAACCCTCAGAAAAAGAATGAACGGTCATAGACATGACGTTAAGACAGGGAAGGACAAACCTGTGGCCCAACATGCTACAACCCCAACCTAGATTTTGACAGTTGCTATTCCACAAAAGCTCTAAAATCAATCCCAAAAACAAATATTGCAATAGCTCCACCCTAAGAGGATGGGAACTGGCTTATCAACATGTAACAGGATCGAGAAACCCATCCATCCTAAATCAGAGATGATCCCAACCCTTCCCCACAACTGGCTTCAATAAACAAACTTTTAGGCCTAGAATGTAAATAGTTACTGTGCTTATAAGTTGTGTATATAGTGTAGTTTAATATTGTATATAGTATGCCAAAAAAATCAATATACAGCCTAAAGTGTTACATGTAGTATAGCCTTTGAAAAGACATTTTCCCATTTGCTGTGTTGGGAGAACTGCGCTTTTTCAATTTCAAATTTCACCACCATTAACAGTCTTTCTCCATCTTTCTACCCTCGAGAAAGGTCCTACTTGATGGACCGAAATATTGGGACTTTGTGTTTAGTGTTTAGTGTTTCTGATGGCCTACTCAACTTCAGGTAAGCCAGTTGTTTCCTCTATAATCCTATAATAATACCTACCCTTTAAGGGCCTTCCCACAGAAAATATATCTCATTCATCTGTAAACATACACTCGCCCTGATATCCAACAACTCAGGCCTAGAGTCCAACCTTCACCAATATTCAGCTAGTTCCGGATGTGTTGCAGCAACCTGCCGAGAGCCATCTACATATCACTGCCTCTGGTCACTCTGATCTACGTGTTGGCCAATGTGGCGTACCTGGCAGTTCTCACGCCGGCGGAGATCGTGGCTTCCAACGCCATCGCTGTGGTAAGATCTGGCTCTTCTTTCTAAAATGTCCCCGCATTTTCAATTTTTATCTTTACCGCCAAGGGTTGAATTTGATTCATTATTAATGAACATGAGAGCATTCTATGATACTCACACTCAATGATAGTTACAGTGAAGTTGGGGATAAGATTATCAAGGGAAATATCAATTTATTGTTTCTATTGCACTATTTCATAAATAGTCAGAATTCATTGGTAGGCCTTTGTATTAATTAAAAACACATATTATTATCTATTTAAGTTATTGATAAAATTGTAATTACCCTAACTTGAATTAGCCAAAGGCTGGGCGATCAAATCACCAATTAGTTTATTTGATTGATCTTGCATGTCTTTATTCATCAACATAGGCTACCTGATTTTAGGTATTATAAAATGTCAGTTGAATAATGGTAAATAAATTGTAATGAGCTATTCTAAAATTACGTAGTTGACAACAACTTTTTCATGGGTGAAATAACTAATCTTGCATACTTTTTAAATACCCAAAATACCTGGATATTTATGAATTTTGGGCATTTACCAAGGTTAAAACCCAGAGTATTTACCCAAACTTTTAAAAACCAGGTATTTTACATCACTGCAACCTGGCTCTAGTCCTTGATCAATTCAAGTTAATCAGCTTAGAAAATTCACATAAAATATGTTCTCGGTTTTTGTTTTTTATGGTCATTTTAGCTTCAGGTCAAATTAAATCTGCTGTGCAGATTTTTAATTATCATAGTTCTTAGAACTGCAGGTATCGTCCACCACTACACTAGAACAAAGTGGAAAAAAGTTTGAAAAAATGGAAAATTCTGGTTTGAACAGTTGATCAACAACAAAAATCAGCTCAAAATGGGTTTAAAACTTAATTTGATGGTTTTAATGACCCATTAGAAGAAAATTTTGATAAAGTACCCTCTGATAACGGTATTATTTGACTCGAATCAGACAATTGCACTTTATGACGTCATTTTTCAAGTGAGAGATGGGGGCCAGGCGGACTATGATGGTATGATAATTTTAGGGCAAGTGGGGCCAAAAATTATCAAAAAGCAATTGAAGGGGTCCCCCGTAAAACGTTCTAAGCGACAAAATTTCAAAATCGGAGATATTCAGTGAAAAAGGTTCTCCAGGACATGAGCTACACCATGGTATATTTTGTTTTGAAGATATTTGAGTTGGTAGCCCTGATTTCGTCTGTCAAAGTTTGCTTGCTTCGTGAGACTGCACAGACTTTCTGGGTAATAACGTTCTATTCGCCGAAAGATGGAATCCCCGCCGGTTGTTGCGCTGTCACCCAAGAACCAAAATCGCGTAAATAAAAATAAAAGACGTGAAGTAAATATTGGAAAGTGGAAGGATAAGACCAGGATTGAATATAGAAAAGTTGGATTACCCTATATTTCAAAAAGCTAGAAGCCAAGGCTAGGAAATTGCCCCCAAAAGAGGTGGGTAGAAAAACGTTTTAAGCACCGCATGTGGATAACTTTTAGCAAAGTGACGTATCACGTTTTATTAACAACATTACGTTTTTGTACTTTTACATCAATAACATTGTTTTATATTCAGTTTTATTTTTGTTTCTGTTGGTATTCCTACTCTCCCTCATGTTTTCTTCCAAAGTAGAAGAGCAGTCCGTCAGAAAACGTTCCAAGCGCCAGTCATTTAGAACGTTATAACCCCTAAAAAAACACGTAAAATGTTTTAAAATGCTTGATGGCAAGCACAAATTCAATATAATGCTACATTATGATGTTATAAATAGGGTGTTAAAAGATTATACATGATTATAAGTTCTAACCTAAAAAAAACCGTAAATTTTAGGATTCAACTTTCAATCCTTGATTACTCAAAACTAGGTTTTCGTCGTTTAGAACGTTTTACGGGGGACCCCTTCAATTATGTCATTTATGGACGGCCCCTACAACACTAGCGATGTATCTGATGTCTGCAGACATTCGGAGACCGACTGCTGGGTTGGCTGTCGTGGACCATGCCTCTGATGGTCGCCATGTCCGCTCTCGGGGGCCTCAGTGTTCACATCATGACCTCCTCCAGGTAAACCGACGTTTAGTCAGACCTTCCAACTCTCCCGCATGATGCAGGAGTCTCCCACAATCTGACGTCCACTCCCGCTCTCCCGCTTTCAGTAGAAAAACTCCCGCATATCTGATGTCACACTATTTATACAAACACATTAGGGATTTTTTTTTGGAATTCAGGAATTTTTTATCACGTTAACGTTATTTTGGTAGCTCTGTCGACTTGGAGTCTCCAACTACATGAAAACAAATGTAGTTTAATGTCACTTTCCTAATGTGCTTACAAATTTAAAATTTTCAATGATTTTTGTACGTTTTTGGATGTTTTGAAATGGAAAAAATATTTTTTTTAAGCCCTTTATATGTTAGTAAAACTGCTTAGTAACTCATTTTTCAGGCTTGAATTTTCAAAATTTTTTCAGAGGAGGGCCTCCAGACCCCCCTTTCTACTGGGAGGTCAAACCCCCCAGACCCCTGGGGGGTCACTCCCACCTGAAATTTCTTCCAGGTTGACAGGTCTGGTTTAGTCTAACTGTCATAGGTTAATGACATTTTAGTTCATCAGGTATAGTACACTCCTGATTATCCGAGACTTTGGGTTATCTGCACTCATTCTAAGCTAATTTTAATTTTAATTTTCGTCAGAACTGAACATAATAACATGATTAACATGTATTTAGTATAAAGTAAGTAAAATTATCAGTAATTTGTTAGTTTATTCATTTTAATAATAATTTAAATAAATGTTAAAAGTATTATTTTACCTCACAAATACTTCAAAATAATATATGACTATATATATATGTTACCAGACAGACCCAATTTTCAGGACAAACTAGTTTGAACTAGGATGAACTAGTTTTTCCTGACCGCCTTCGGATATACTAGTGTGGCCTGATTGATTACAGGCTAAACTAGTTGGGCCTGGTGGCGATAGGAAAAACTAGTTTAGCCTGGATCATACGTTAGGCAAAAGTAGTTAAACCAGGTACCCTATTAATAAACTAGTTTTTTTGGGTTCATGGTTAGGCCAAACTCTTCTCTAGTGCACCACTGCTTCCGCCGGTAGGAGTCAGGTTAGGTTAGGTTAGGTAAGGTTAGGTTAGGTTAGGTTAGGTTAGGTAAGGGTAGGTAAGGTAAGGTCAGGTTAGGTTAGGCAAGGCTAGGTAAGGCCCTTCTCTCATTCTATTCTTTCAACCTAACCTAACTTAGGTTGAAAGGATAAACTAGTTTTTCCTAAGGCGAGGTAGTGAAACTTAGGTTAGGTTACGTTAGGTTAGGTTGAAAGAATAGAATGAGAGATAAATTACATAACCTTACCTTACCTAACCTAACCTGACCTAACCTTACCTAACCTAACCTGACCTAACCTTACCTAACCTAACCTTACCTAACCTAACCTAACTTAACCTGACTACCACCGACTGCAGCAGTAATGCACTAGACAAGAGTTTGGTCTGACCTTGAACCAAAGCCGTAGCCAGGAATTTTTTTCGGGGGGGGGGGGGTTTGGTCAGTACCAGCGACCAAATTACTCACGCGTGTGCTTTTCGCCCACTTTATTCTCAATTTTGGTCCCTTTTTGTCTGCTTTCAGACCCCTATGCATTTGACTATTACGGGATGGGGGGGGGGTTTCGACGATTTCAGGGGGGGGTTTTCACCCCCATTTAATACAATTTCAAGGCTATTTCTACTATTTTGGGGGGGGGGTTCTGACCCCCTAACCCCCCCATATGCTATGGCCTTGCCTTGAACCCGGCAAAACTAGTTTATCCGTGCATTACCCGACAAAACTAGTTTGGCCTAACAAATCAACCAGGCTAAACTAGCATATCCTAACGCTATTAGGCCCAACTAGTTTAGCCTGTAATTAATCTGGCCAAACTAGTTTATCCTAGGGCGGTCAGGAAAAACTAGTTCATCCTAGTCCAAACTAGTTTATCCTTAAATCGGGTTTGTCCGGTAACATATATATATTTGTGTTTTGAATAAAATCACAAGTAGATGAACTGACCGGGTCGTCTGCTGGACGTAAGGTAGGAGTTCACTATTGTCGAACGATGGCAAGTTTGACTAGCCCAAATACGGCGAAGTATTTGCTGCATGAGGCTTTCTGAGAGTGACGTAGCAACGAATCATGCCGATTGCTCCAGCCACCGTCACATTCGTATCGGCTTAGATTCATCCTTGCTTGATGGAAGTGAACTCCCACCATTAACAAAAGTTCATACGAATGTAAACAGATGTTACATGATGAATAAGGTGACCAGACGTCCCGTTTTTTAGGGACATGTCCCGTTGTCCCGACAAACTCTCGGGACGCCCATTTGTCCCGTTTTGGCGTTATTGGTAAGAAAAATACTTTTAAAAATACGTTTTAATGTAAAAAAACTCCTAAATAAATTTTTTCAGTTCTTTTGTAGTTTTCTAGAAAGTTAAAATTAATGGTAAAGATGAACTAAAGTCTAGCACATATTTTCAATCTGAAAGAGCCCCCGGACCCCCCTCTATTTGAGGGGGGGGTACACCCCTTGGAGGTGTCGGTGTCCTGTTTTGGTTGCTCCAAAATCTGGTCACCTTAATGATGAATGAAGATTTTCCTCGACAAAGTGTACATTGTTGTAACTGATAGTTATTTTCAAATAGAGGAGCTGTATTTTAATAATTTGTTGACTAGAAATTCCAATTATAAATTATCTGCAATCAGCTGTTGATTTGTGGGAACACTCACCGTTGGATGTTTCAGGATGTGTTTCGTGGGGGCGAGGTATGGCCACTTCCCTGTTATGCTGGCTCAGATCAACGTCTCCAAACTGACTCCCACACCCTCCCTCGTCTTCCTGGTGAGTCTTCAGCCTTGTGCCTTGTCCTAATAATAAATACTTTTATTGCTGTCAGGCAATTAAAAAATTGTATTGCAAAAGTCAAACATATTGCACATAAAGCAATATGACTAGAATTTTCCATTCACGCTCACCTATTATACATGTTAACATTCACTCAACCTTTCAATTGCCAATCGGTTGGAGGCCCCCTCTCTAGAAGCTTTGGTTGCCCCATTGATAATTTAAAAAATTGTCTGAACTGTAAAAAGCCTCGGAAATAAGAATTTTTTCAGACTAGACTTGACTATTTTTAAGGATGGAGCATTTTTTATCGATGGTGGCAATTTATTAATGAAATGAACACCTCTCTGTGAAGGGAGGTGCTCAAAAGTCACCGTTCTGTGTCGAGCGATTCTGAAGTTTTCCCTGCCTCGAGTGTTGTATTGGTGAATGTCTCTGCCTTGCGTTAAGGCACATTTGATATACAATACATTGTTGTTTCTAAAATGGAGAGACAGGGAAGTGTTAATAAATTTAGTTCCTTGAACTGAGGCTTACATTACTCTCTCTGACTTAATTTGGAAATTATTCTCACTGCCTCGTAGTGAGTTCAGATCAAACTGATACCAAGTCAGATAACCGATATTCCTGGTGGCCAGTTTTTAGGAAATTTCCTGTGGAAATATGAGGAAATTTCCTGTGGAAATATGTGCTGTTGACATCACCTGCACCGTGTCTCTTGAGGCATGGGACCATAATAATTTTTCATTTTGGGGCCCCCCATGCCAAAAAATACCACCCAAAAAATACTATATATATAAAACTGTATGCACTCAAGCAATCACAATTTTTCCTATTTTGGCATGAACATCCTCTCTAAGATGATATCAAGGTCTAGTTTGTTTGGCAAAAAATCGGATAACCCTAACCCCTTTTTGGGGGATAAACGCACAAAATTTTCTTTGGACCCAAAAAAAGGTAATATAAGCCCCAAATGTGAATGTTACTTAGGTCTATACTTTACTAAAGGAAATAAAAATACAAAAATTTTAAGCCCTTTCCCAAAATTATAGCACCAAAAATAACCAAATTATGAATGAAAATGTGAATTTACTAAATGCACAGCACTGTCTTAACGGGATTTTGAACTCTAGCAGCCGCAATACTACTAGCAACCGTGCAATTCACTTTAAATTTGGTGGAGATATTATTTGCTATGATCTGATTTACTGGAAATCAAACCAGAAGCCCCTATCCCCATTTCAAGGGAATAGGGGAAAAAACTGTTTTGGGGGGATTGGGGTAAAATTGATCAATCTGATTATTTTGGGTAACCAAAAAGACTTAAAGCGGTGATACACTATTCAGCTTTACTCCGTTCAAAACATCACATCGCACATGGAGGTAATACGGCAGCAAAATTTTACCCTGGACATTTCACAGTTTAGACATCGGATTAGAAAAATTTCATCGAGCACGGTAAAGCCCGAAATTTGGGTTTTTGGGTCAAAAATAGACAATTTATGCCCTGATATTGAAATTCCCTCTTTCGTGCTGCACGGATACTCATTTAAATGTTTAGTCCGTTTGTCCATGTATGTGTGTACTTGCTTCTTTGTTAGCTCTAACAGGGCAAATTGGTTGTCCATTGCCTGATGAAGATCCCAGTGGTTGGAAATTGCATATCCTGTTTGGACTACTTGGATCACTTGGACTGTAAGGTATTCAAACCATTGCAAACACTTTGTTGCTGTGGTACAAGTGATTCAATGGCTAACAACATGAAAATAACCATCAGGCCAAATTATGGCTTAAAATTTGATAAATTGTTGCTTTATATTCAGTTTTATCCTTCTCAGCCTACAACTTGTGATTGATTATATTTTGATTTTATTACTTTGACTATACCCACCTTTCTAAATAAATCCTGTGTGCAGCCTCCAAAGTTAACAAATACAAAAACATACACACGAAACAGTCACACACTTATTGACATAAAAACCTAATCGGGGCTCTGTATAGTAACAATCTACACTTAAAAAAACCCTGTATATAACTACAGGGTTTTTTTTAACGCAACCTATTTTTAAGATCAAATAATGCACATACAAATATGAAATGTGTATTGTTTTGTTAATATTTACATTTTAGGTAACCTATTATTTAAGTTTGATCACATTTAGTTTACATTACGTGTTCAAACAATCCGCCATTGGCATTTGTATAAAGTTGTGCACTCTCCATCAAATTCCCGAACACATGTCGCAAGGTACCTCTTTAAATTTCTTGCATTAAATTTGTTATGTTTGTTTTGAGGTATTGAATATCCTGTGAAATGTTTTCGTATGCTTTACTTTTGATGTATCCCCCAAAAAAATAATATAGTGGCGTCAAATCCGGGGATCTCTGGGGGTAATAAACCTTCACCGATAAAATTAAGTTTTGGGTTGTGTTTAAAAAAAACACCCTTTAAAAAACCATCCACTTCCTCAGGATTTTTAATTATAGCAGTTTAGATACTCACCTGTGTAGCTGCTTCAACAGACACAATACAACTCAGTTATTTTTAGGGAATTGATAGGAAAGCAGGCTTACCTTTAAATAAGTCCACAGAACACATAAAGTTCACAAAAAGTTTGGAAATTTTCATGGTCACTGACCACTTTATCAACCACTAGAGAAATGGCAGTTGCAATTTGAAATTTTGAGTCTATTCACACACTTGATTGGGGTTGCCAACACATGCTATGAAACTGATGTTTTACTGGTGCATATATATACAAAAACGTTCACTACTTATGAATAATTCACTAACTTTTCTAAATGTATAAAACGTATACAACTCAGTTAGTTATTTTTATGTCAATAAATGTGTGATCGTTTAATGTCAGTGTTTTAGTATTTCACTTCGGAAGCTGCACACAGGATTTGTTTACAAAGGTGGGTGTAGCCCTAATAATGTAAAATAGAGATACAATAACACCCCACCAAAAATTATGTAATTCAGAAAAAAATGTGATTGTTGTAGAACATTCTTTCTTTGATGATGCTGTGTACGAGTGACATCTACGCTCTCATCACCTACTCCAGTTTTGTCGAGAGCTTCTTCATCATGCTCTCGGTCAGTGGAATCCTGTGGCTGCGATACAAGAGGCCGAACATCCCACGACCCATCAAGGTACGTCATCCCAGCAAATAAGTTATACAGTGTTTAGATTCTGGAGTTTTATTATTTTTTTGTAGAATGGAATTGGTAGTTTGGGTCGCCCCACCCCACAGGAAAATCCTGTGAGGGTACTTCAACCAGTATTTTGTCTTTTTGCACGGCTACTGGAAAGGAAAGGAAGCTTCCCTTAGATTATCCCTTAGGCTCACAGCCTTTAGAAGATTTTTACAAGGGAAGAGAAAGGAAAAAGGAATAGGTAGATGGAATAGGTTCAGCCAGGTTTAGCCTGGGTGGGCAAAGGTATACCTTTATCCAATGGATGTTGTAACAGGGCCTCAAGGGATAAGGTGGCCCTCATCTTGTTTGTCAGTACACCCCCGCCCACCCTGCCGTCAAGCCCAGCCTCCCCTGGTGGGGAACTGAAGTTGATCACTGAAAGACAGCCACAACACTGCCTCCAATCATGACAACTTCCGTTACTGTACCCAACATTGGTACCTAAACTAGCAGGAGCCAGTTAAGATCCCACTGGGGGAAATGGTGGAGTTACCTTTCAGTATTTGATCAAACTAGTGTGAGCTGTTTGCATAGACAATAGACAAGTTTATTCTTCATTAAGTAATTTACACAAATTACAATAGAAATCGTCAAAGTAAAAACATTGTGCCCATTTATTTCATAGGCTGCATCAGCCTCTAGGTAACTTACGTGTGAACAATTTTAAAATCCAAACTATCATTTAAAAATTTTACATTTAAAAATTCTCTTAGGCTATAGAAAGGATTCTTTTGACACCAGTCAAGTAAAATATGAGTAAGACCCTTAGCAGGTAAGTTACTGCCATTCCTAGGAAGCATTTTAAACAATTTTATACCCAGAGTAGTATGATAGTTTTGAGTTCTGGCCAGCCTAACTCTATTTATTTCTAAATTGCTGCCATGTCTTGTTGTATAAGTGTGGATATTTTCTCTCTTAACATATTATGTGACTCTGCTCTCTGTAGAACCCCCTCGTTCCTTTGTGAATTAATCAATTTACCTGGCGATCAATCAAAATTCATTACAATTTTATGAAAAAATGCAATAGGGTCAGAATAAAAATAAATTTAGCTAACTATTCCTGTTTTATTAATTTTGTGTCCGGCTGAAGAATACGTCTATGAGTTCAGAGGTCCTTCCACAAGCCAGTTCTGGAGTTTCCTCTTGAGATCTTTTATGTCCAGATTATTTGTTGTGGGTAGTTTATATTTGTTGGGGCATCGTATAGTTTGTGCCCCATGTAAAATGGTTTCCTGCTGTACCGTGTCGTATGGTGTATTGAAAGAATGTAGTCCTTTGCTCGCTATGTATTGTAGTAATGGAAACACTTTCTAGACCGCTACCAAGGATCCTTCAATTTCATGGAGAGCACCACCTGAGTACAGCTCACTCTGCAACCTGACAACTCGGTACATGTGACCCGCCAAGGGAAAAGGGACCTTATCTTCTCAGATGAAATTTTACAAAATAGCAAGTTTTAGAGGTTAGGGTAAAAAAACACATTTTCTGATTTTCATTGTTTCTTATTCTATATATGTTTCCAAATTATATTTGGTCCATCATATTGAGAGACTGTTATATTGCCCAGACTTTATGGATTGAAAAACACGGACTTAGACTCAATCATGAAAATGCCAAGCCTATAATCAGTTGCCATTCATGTTTCAGAAATTCAATTGACTTTAACTCTACAAACACACTAGCAGTCAATGGAAATATTCTTCCTTACCACGGCAGAGTGAAAAATTTTGGACTTACTATTAACTCAACTCTTACTTGGGTTGACGCCGTAGTCAACATCCGAAAGAAAGTCTTTGCCTCGATACATTCACTTAGGAAGTTGCAAAATTTCTTACCATTACATATCAAACTCTACCTCGTAAAATCACTTGTCTTACCTCTCTTTACTTACTGCAACTCTGAGATCAATGACATGACTGTGGTTCTTTCTGATGTGCTCCAACGGTCTCAGAACTATAGTCTGAGATATGTCTACGGTCTGAGACACGTGGAGCGTACAACCCCGTACTACCTTAAAACAGGATTGTTAAAATGAAATTATCAGAGATCAGATAAAATTCTTTCATTTGTGTTTTCAGTTTTAAAAACTCGTTCACCAAATTATTTTGTGCATGACTTTAATTTTGTGTCTCAGGGTAGTGTAAGGACTTTATGCTCTGCTTCCCTAACACTTCGGATGCCTCATCATAGAAAAGCACTAAATGACCAGGGTTTTGTTGCAACTGCTTGTCGCCTCTGCAATGGCTTGCCAGAATCCAAAAAGTCTCTGGAAAGTCGTCGTCGGTTTGTGGTGGCACTGAAAGATTTTTTACTTTCAGCGGATGTCCTTGGCCGGTGCGTCCTGGGGGTTGTGTCATGTGCGTGGTTGCTAACGGATGGACATTTGTGTGAAGGTGTAAAATTTATGTAATTTTTTTTAGGTGTCCGTGTGGATCCCCATCTTCTTTATCATCGTGTGCCTGTTCCTGGTGTTCCTCCCCATCTTCTACAAACCGCTGGAGGTGGCGGTGGCGGTGGCGATCACTCTCACCGGAGTCCCCGCCTACTTGGTTGGGGTCAGGTGGTCCAACAAGCCCCAGTGGTTCCATCGCGCTCATCGTAAGTATTCAAATTTGTTTTCCACTTTCTGCTGTGTTAAGACGCCTTTTATTCCTTGTAATGCATGAGTTAAGTATATGTCTCCCAGCAGGAGTAAAGTGATTATTTCGTCTCCCACAGGAGACAAAGTAAACCCATAAGAATAACATTTAAATCAATAATTCAAAAATTAGAGCGCCTTCAAATTTCCACGCACACATGCAAATATGTTGCAGCTCAACGAATGCAGGCGCTAACAGCTGATTTAGTGGCAGGAATAATCAAATAAGAATAACATTAGTGAAAATCAGCCTTGAGAATGTCGAAGAATTAAGCATGAAAAATGTTGCAAAAATCAGCTGATCGCTAGTGTATGAATGGTTGCAGCTACCCAGTTGCAGGCTCTAATTGCAGAACGAAAGAAAATATATATATTTTTAGTACCTACTATGTAAGTTAATAAAATAAATGTTTATGGTCATAAAAGGCTCTGAGGATTTCCTTAAAAATCTGGAAATAAGTAATTTATGACTCAAAAACGTGTTTTATGCAGATTACTTGGCCAGAGAAAATCTAATAACGTAATAAATTGAATTTTAAAGTTATAAAATGTTGACATTGGCCTGATAAGTTGCCATGATAGTAACGAAAATAAACAAGGAAAATGTAAACAAACGAAGTAATCATCACAGCTGTTAGGAACCCACAGCCATCAAGGAAAAATACAGCGAGTGGAATGAAGAGTTCATGGGGCAATAAAAAGGGTTTCCATTTATCAATTTTATGACATTGAAATATTTTATAGTAATTGGATGAACTTGTAAACATGAAATAACACCGAGCAAGGCTCGGTCCACCAGGTACTTAAAATAATAAGCCTATTGCACGTATGATTTGACTTAATTTCATGTACATTGCATTTTTAGTCAGATAATTTCATCCATAAGGTTTGCTATCAAATTATAAATTAGAAACATAGGAAAATTAAATATTAAAAAAACTAGAATGGATGAATTTTCTTTATTTTACAAGAATTTTTGCAAACATATTTGTCTAAGTGACCGATTTAAGGTATGTCATTTCCTCAGAGGTTTACAGGTCAAATATTCTACATTGGATTTTTGACCAGCTTGGATTAGGGCCATGCAGCTCTAAAACTTTCGTCTACACTCACTACATGAAAATCACCCCTGAATTGTTTACGGTTTGTCTTGCAGAATCACTGACGTATGCAGTCCAGAAGTTGTTCATGTCAGCCAAAGAACACTTGGAGGACGAAGACTAGCTGCAGCCACTGCGAGCCAATCAGCATCGAGTGTTCCAGAGCTGATGTCAGGCCATGTCTGCAGTGCAAACATAGCCTTGGACGCAGGTACCAGCAGCTACAATGGAAACAAATCAATTTGAAATTGTTACAAAATTGTTCATCACCAGCCTAAGTCTCTACAGGATGTAAGATGAAAAATCAGGACAAATGTGAAGCAATGTGTTGTGAAAAACCGGTCATGAACGATTTTTGTCAATGAAAGAAGATGTTTTTGTTCTCTTTCCAATTTTGATGAAAATAATTCTATTCCATTCGTGCATTGTTTCTTTGATTCAAAATCACTTGTGGGAGGTCAGAGTGGTATTTTCAATATATTCTACATCACTGTTTGCTCCAAAACTTGTTCCATTTTTTGCTCCATCACTTCAATTTATTTTTTCAGAGTAATCTGTATTGTCATTTAACAAATCTTCCCACTTTGGCTTACCTTGGTTCTTAAGCCTTTGAATCACCCTGGTTTAAGAAGTTGGTTTTTGTTTCTTCAGTCGGTTCATTTGCCGAAACTTAAAATTGTTGTATTGTATTGTTAGATCGGGATTAGAAGGCCTAAGGTTATAATATGGTGCACTGATTCCAATATTTTAATGACAATGTTCAGGCCACTGGTGTGAGTAGATCTGTTGGGGATATGAATGTTAGGAATGTACAGTCAGCTCTACCCTTGAAGAAAAGGTTTCTAACTTTTGTCTAGCTTATTTCACCTGCTTTCCAGGTTTATTCACTGTCCACTTCTAACCGAGTGACATTACTGGGGGAATGGGGACAACTAGACAAATAAGAAAGATTCGACAATATATCTACAGGGTGTTCATGTCCAGAGGGAGTCATGCCCCAAAGAAACCAGGAGTGTTCAAGGCGGAGGTAAGCTGTTCACTTGAGACAGTCTAAAGACTTGCCTATACTGTGACAGCTTCTTTTTTTGGTACCCGATGATAAAGTCTGTAACTCTTCTATCTGTCCAACTTCAGAAGATTGCTACGATTTCGACAAGGATAGCGTTTGCCAAGTTTTTTTTCACTCACTCTATTTAGAAGCTACTTCTTGCTTATACAGGGTGTTTTTTTTTAAACGCAACCCATTTTTAAGATCGAATAATTCACATATAAATATGAAATAAATATTGTTTTATGATTATTTACGTTTTATACAACCTATTACTTAAGTTTGATCACATTTAGTTCACCTTATGTGCTCAAAAAATCTGCCAGTGGCATTTTGTATGAAGTTATACTATCTCCATCAAATTCCCGAACACGTGTTGCTAGGTACCTCCTTGAGTTTCTCGCATTACATTTGTTTTGATGTACTGAATATGCTGTGACTTTTTTTAGGCCTTTCTTTGTATGTATCCCCAAAGAACATAATAATATAGTGGAGTCAAACCCAGGGATCTTGGGGAAAATAATCCTTCACCAATAAAATCAAGTTTTGGGTTGCGTTTTTAATGTGTGTGTGTTTAAGCACGATAACTCGTGTAAAAATTGTTTGATCTGAATGAAATTTGCCACAGACATGTAAAGTAGTGATTATTCTACAAAACAATTCAAAAGCTATTCAGAACCTCAAAACAAACATAACAAATTAAATGCAAAAAAATTTAAAGAGACATCTTGCAACACGTGTTCGGGAATTTGATTGAATGAGCAGAACTTTATACAAATGCCAATGGCGGACTGTTTGAGCAAATAATGTAAACTAAATGTGATCAAACTTAAATAATAGGTTGTATAAAATGTAAAGATCAATAAAACAATACTCATTACACATCCATATGTGCACTATTCAATCTTAAAAATGGGTTGCGTTTTAAAAAAAACACCCTGTACTTGAGCAACTAACCTGAGGTCTGTGATTACTACCCCATTGAGATGCCCATATCGACGTTGTGCTGCCAATAATACAGCATTCTTGATTCATGTAGAGCCAATACAAACACTCAATTGCACAAGTAATTTCACATGCTCTGCCTCATATGATAACATTTCAGTCTACTTGCTTATTCATTACATGTGGTTTTCAAGGAATTCAACCTATTTAAGATGAGAGAAGACTCTATTTCACTAAGGCTAAATACAAGTTGAGGCAAATGTCATAGCTTTTGACAGAAAGTTAGCTATTAATATTAATTGGAGTCTGGTTAACCACCCCTAATCCTCTGGTTTTGTCATCTTTGTTTTACATCGGTCTTCTGAAATCATCTTTTCATTCATTTGTTTGTTTCTTCTTATTCTTCTTGACATCATCAAGAACAACGTAGCTCTCAAACGTGCTCCTTGCAACAGTTCCCTGCTGTAACATAAGGGTTTGGCTATGAGCAAGTTTTGAAAATAATTGGTTGTTTTCTTGTCAATAGTTTTTAACTTGCCATTGTTTAGGTCTGGTGATGATTAGAAAGTCAAATAGCCATAGGTCTTGTTCTACGGCTATTAATGTAGAATAAACTGTTATTTTATACTCGATTATCAAATTATGTTGTTTTTACTTAACTGTTTTACTTATTATTTATTGTGAAAGTTTGTATAGTATTTTTAAAGAGTATTTTTAAGTTTTCATTACAGAACTTCAGTTGTTTCATTTAAATAATTTAAAAATAACTCGAGTATTTGTTAGTTGTGTATTAATAACAACTAACTGAAGAGCTAAGTAGGTAAATTAGTGTGAATAGCTGAACGAAAAGTATTAGACAATTGGTGCCTTTCTCAGTATTGGAAATAGGTTATGAAATAGTTAATAAATGCAATGTATTCCATATTTTCAAAATATTGAAAGATTGATATCCTTTAATTATTCCTCTATCTTTTGTGCTGTGTAACACGTTAAATCAGTTACTCATAAAGTTAAGAACATATAATTTGCATCACTTAATTATTCCCATAGACAGTCTGATACAATCGATATATCGAAAACTATAATTTAAATTTTAATAAATGTCTTGACCCCATTTTGTAATCTTAATACAAGGATCTCATTTATTTTGAGTTCTCTAGTCTTAAGTTATATAAAAGTAAAGTTTTAGGTAGTTATAGTTGCAAAAATTTTAGTTCAGCTTTAGATCTCTCGATCATCATTTACATATATAAATGGTGCACTGACAGTCACAACTAATTAAATAAGTTCCAAAAACATCACTTTGCTGTCTGCAGTTTAAATCCAGGAAATGTACAAATCTTTCACAAACCGATTGTTTGGCCAAAAAGCGGATGGACCGAGAGGGGTTTTCTCTCGAACTGTAGGTGGTTCAGAGAGAATCAGGGCGTGTGAAGGGGTAGTAGGAAAGAGTGGGGGGGATGGCGAAAGAGTCTGCAAAATTTGAGATAGAAAACGTACATGGATTTATATGATTTTATTGGCACACTGCTCATTTTTTCATCTAAAGTACACTTACCAATATTTTATTACTATGTCACCTATTTTCCACAGGGCAAGAAATAGTACACTCAATTTGTAGAATGCCAATCATTGTTTTGTGTATTTTCAGATTCAAACTTTGCCACAAAAAATAAGGGTGCCTTGCGGTCCATTTGTCTGTCTCCTGTCTGAATTGGTTAACATAAAAACAATAAATTGTTAATATTATTATTTTCTTAGTCGATTCATTCTATTATGATGTTAATTTACTAATTCATCCATAAGATGTGTTTCAATCAACTTTTCTCGTAAACGCAATGCAAAGTGCACCTTGTACATTAAATTAATTTAGCTTTTAATTGATTGATTAAAAAGCAGTTCAACTTTTTTATCTAGCTATGTCATTTGGTGTAAAAATGCACTCAATTAAATAGTGTGATATTTTTATTACAAAATTAAGATAAATTTAATATTTTATATTTATTCAAAATTATATTTTTCAGTGTCAATTACCAATGGAAAAAGTCTGAAGCATATATTTACATTCAATAGAAATTAAACGGTATAAAAATGTTTTATACACTCATAACTTTTTTACAGAAACAGTAATATGCAATTTATCCTTGATAAAAAAAAACATAAAAAACTAGTAAATTAATAATTCAATAAATTAAAATATACAACATATTGAAGCAAAACTGCTTCAAGTGTAGGTTACATTTTGTTTTTGTATAATCTTGTTTGAGATCACTGAAAATATGACTCAATATCAAAAGGATAATATCAAAGATAATATCAACGAAAATATCAAAGAGTATTAACATTTTTAGTATCGGTATATAGTTAGTTTAAGTTTTCTTATCATGAAATCAAAATATCCAGGTTTCGAAGTATCCAAAAAAAATTTTTCTGTGCTATTCAGGATAAGTTGAACATTACTGATCAATTTATTTCTGTCTTCCACATATGTCTACTTAAAGATTTTAATGTATTTCTAATATTTACAATGAGATTCTTTTTATCCCTTTACTACATGGTTCACTTCTAGGTTTTGTACTATAATCCGTAGTTGTTAGCTTAAAAAATTATTTCTCATGAAGAGTACAAAGTCATCTGTTTTTCTTATTCGTCCAGTATTGGTAGTTTGTTTAGGTCAGTGGCAGTAGGCCTACATGAATTGTAGAAGAATAAATTTACTTAACTTTAGCTCTACAGTATATTTTTATAATTTTTCCTATCTTAGTACTTTTGCCCGGTTGTAAGCTCATGGGATATCTTGTGCTGCAATGCTTTATTAATATTAGTACCTACTTAAATATTTTTACCTACTTAAACCCCATGAATCTCATATACACTCACTTACTATGATATGTGCTAATATACAATAAGTTTTTATAATTTTCTTATTTACTTACTTTGATTGCTAAGGTTATACTGTCTAGCATTAAGTAGTCTCCTTGTTACTTGTAGATAGAAAATTATGAATTATTTGAATTTTGATCGCTACTCTAGCCTGATAATTCAGGATGTAAATTACCATTGTATATTTTAGAGTATGTGATCAGTTAAGTTCATCTCAATTAATTTATATACATTTAAGTGGTGCTATTTTCATCTCTGCTCCTTGCTACTTTACATTCAAAAGAATAATTGTTTCCACATCCTCAGTAAGCTTCTGAGTGTATCTTATATAATAAAACCCATAAACCCAACTATCAATTGCCAGAGATGCTATTATGAAGGAATTTATAAAGGTTATTTTAAATCATCCAAATTTATTCAACAGTGGAATTGCCCTTGAAAAATGAATATTTTGTAAATTTTTGAATTTTTTTGCGAATTAATTGGTCTAAAATTGTATATTTCCAATACATATAGTTCCTACTAATCATAGTAAAAAATAAGTAAAAAACATCAGTGTAATTATAAAAATTTACTCCATCAAAAAATATTTTATGATATAACTTGTGAATATAATATTCTGATGATTGACTAGTTACTAAGCTTTAGAAATGTACCTTGTTGGAAAAAAAACGGCAATAGCTATAATATCACGGCCTATCGCAATGTACCAATGTATAAATAAGCTCTTTTGTGATTGTCATAATTATTTGGATCTGAGAAATGCCAAAAAATAAATGTTTTGTATTGTATTTTATCTTTTATTTAAACCAAATCTTACTCTGTTTAACTAAATACATAACAGATTGACCAGCGATTTCTACTATCAAAATCAATTTTCAATTTATCCTTCATTTGAAGATAATTTATTGGAATAAATTAACATCCTTCCCTCTCCATTGAGCAAGCTGCTTTACACAAAGAATCAGAGGCAAATCCAGGATTTTATTTCGAGGTGGATACCCTATAAGGGGTTGTATTTATTTTACGTAACACTTCAGAGGGAGGGGGGTTGCTATTAATGCTGAATGTTTTTTGCCCCTGTAATACTTGGATATAATCTGTTTCTAAACGAGATTGCAAGGTTTTATTATCAGATTTATCATTCTTTTAATACAATTCCATGCCTAAAATTCCATGTGACTGCCATTCCTATTGCACTTGTACAATCCGATGAATATAGTTATTTGTGTGTTGAGTGAGTAAAGTACAACATTGTCTCACGAGTGGAAATGTTGGTGCCCGAGCTTGCGAGGGTGACAGTTTTCACGAGGGAGATGATGTGCTTTACTCTCGAGATCAAATCAAATTGAATCAAATACTTTTTCAAATCAGATACACACAACATTTTTCCCCCACCTGCAATAATAAATACCAAATCTATAACATTCCATTAACTTAGTAATTAACAAACAATATTCATTTTGTTTCAATCTGCAATTATTGCCTGCATCCGTGTAGCTAACCAACCATTCATGCACCAGCGATCAGCTAATTGTTGCAACATTCTTACACGCTTATTTCGTAGATGTCCTTACAGCTGATTGTTGTCAATATTATTCTTATGTGATTATTTCTGCCAATAAATCAGCTGTTAGTGCCTGCAATCTGTGGAACCTCAACATATTTGCATGTCCACGTGGAAATATGAAGGCGCTCAAGTTTTGAATTATTAATTTCAATGTTTTTCTTGGGAGATAAAGTAATCACCTTACTCCCGCTGGGAGACAATATATTATTTTACTCTCTCATTACAAGGAATAAAACGCGTCTAAACATAGCAGGTGGGGGAAAAAGTTATTTTCAATCCATTTAAAGATATTTTATTAATTTTAATAAAGGTTCTTATTGACCACAGACCATAACGAAGTTTGTTTTCTTGTAAATTACAAACCTCTTTACTAAACTTCTGCTACTTTGATTTGATATAATTGTGTGTTTTGTTATCTCTAATTTTTTATGAGAAATGCTATCAGAGTGGTACTGTAAAGGAACATTTTTAAAAACTACTCATACATTCAGGTTGTGAGAAAGTGGTGTTTTATACGTAGCTTCCCCTTTTCAAATTCACAGAACATCTTTTGCCAATTAACTTAAAAAACATTTTGAGGAATGAAAAACTAAACGAGTTATTCCTTTGAGTGTGGGGAACAAATCATGTAGTACTATGCGAGTAGTAGTCTTAGCGACAGGGCCGGATTTAAGCATAGGCGCCATAGGCGCGCGCCTAGGGGCCCGCGCCACAAGAGGGCCCGCGCCACACAAATATATATAAATTTTTTTATCCAGGAATTAACTTCGTTTGGTACTCAATACACCTCGACCAAGAATAAAAAAGATAATTAATAATTGTTATCCTAATTGAACGAGGAACATAAACAACGTAATTTAAGTACACAAATAAGAGTAGTAGACCGCTCAAAAGATATGACATGAACTCCACTGTAGGTCAGATGTTGCGGACGGCGCCGCGCTTTGTAGGCCGCAAAATTCTCGAAGTGGGGGCATGGGGAAAGGTCTGTAGTGGCGAAGAGAAGAGAATAACAAGAGAAATGAAAATGGTGAAGAGAAAATAAGAGTGTTCAGGTTATCTCAGTCGAAAATGTAAACAAATTGTGACGTCTTTTGAGGACCGGAAACCGGAAACATTACCTGCAGCTAGTACAAAATTAATGTTAGCCAATCAGAGGAAGAATTATATTCCTCACACCTCATTTTAGCTATAAATTTTACCCAGTAGGCTAGTAGAGCTTGCTGAACCGGATATGAGTCTCTGACTGAAGACAAAGTTTTGGTTCCACCACAGGTCTCACGGGAGTTAGACAACATGACAGGATAATAATATTCATGGGAGTAAATTCAGCAATTTAATGGGGGGGCAAGATTTTCAGACCTCTCCTCAATTTTAACCCCCCTCCTCTTTAAAATGTGTTAGACGCTGTTTTGTTGAAAAATCTTTGCCAAATTTATGACGGCCGTGAAAGGTTTGAGAGATTTACCGACAGCAATACGACTGATGCCGATGTTCGCAGGTTACGATATAGCGTAACCTAGCCAAGAGCTGTTTGTTATTGCCATAATGTGACCGAGAAATCTGCTAGCTGCTGTTAACTGAAAGCATTAGTCAACCAGATTTCACATATTCATTTCCAACTTTTTTCTTACTTTCCCAGGCAATTAAAAAACCCCGACCAGTAAAATCAGTAATGTAGCTTTTAAATCGAACACTTGAGCACTATGTTTGATGTAAAATGTAAATCTGGCCGCCGCGACCGACAGATTTACCGGCCGCGATATGTCAAAAGGTTTATCGACCGCAATGCGACCGAGAAAATTGCTGGCCACGAAAAGACTGGACGATTTTCTGACAACGATATGACTGAGAGATTTGCCAGTCGCGATATTATGACCGAGGACCGCGATTTGATAGCCGCGATTCGACCGACAGATTTGCCAGGTGCGGTATAAACGACCAGGTATAGATTTCCGGCCGCAGTGTGGTCAGTAGATTTGACAAAAGAGCAAGTGATTTGTCGGTCGTGAAACGACCGAGAAGTATACCCGTTAGCTACTGTATGCCGCACTGCGACCGATAAGTCGGGAAGGACTGAGGACAATGGTTAAAAAGGAGGACATGTCCTCCTAAAAACGGACAGTTGGGCACTATGGCCCTGGGGGCCCGCACCACTGAGTGAGCCTAGGGGCCCAAAAGTCCTAAATCCGGCCCTGCTTAGCGACCAAATTAAAAATAGGAGTCTTTTTGACCCAAGAGAAACATTGACTTCAGAGTCTGAAGAATCATCAGATGATTGTGATTGTTATGCCTACTAATAAACAAAACGTTTAACCAAGAAACTGGCTGACTGCACTCAATACATGTAGACTCAACATTTAAGCAAAGAGGGTTTTGAGCTTTTAAACTGTTGAGAACAAGGACCAAACAAACGCTAGTTAATTTTCTAAGATCTTAATTGTGTTTATGAATCCATATTTAATAATACTAAACTAATATTCCTTGTATACTTGTTCTGTACCATCTTTGATTTAGTTTATTCACATCAGACCTAAGTATACCGAGTGGTCATAATTTACTGGGTACGTTTTCAAACTAAATTAATCAAGTAATGCAAGAATTTGACAAGTTTATCAAGATATAGAAAATAAAAATTCCAAATCACCTAAAAATAGGATTATTAACAATAATAATTGATTTTATTCCAAAGTAAACTTAAATTATTAAAATTCTCAATTTATTTCATTGCCTTTTGGTCTTTAAGTTTTTTTTAGGGTCATCAAGGGCAGCAGTAGTTCTAAACATGACATTGAGGAAAATAATACTGTCACTTTAACCCCTTAATCGCCGCGCACGAGTAGTACTCTGTACGCGCTCCGCAACGCAGGAGATATCTCATGCGTCACCCTCGCTTTGTTGACCGCCACGCCCGAGTGTACTGGGATTTGACATTCTCAGCTAATTTATGTTGGTACAACTGTTCTGCTAGGTTTTTCCTGCTAAGACTGTACAGTTGACCTTGGCGTGTTGCAGACCTTTTGGTGCTGCACTCAAGTGGATTTTTCTGGAACTACGTCCACACCACGAGTTCTGCAGTATCGCGTTCGTCGTGTGGAGACGAAAACTTTTCGTGTTGATTGCGTAATTAATACTGCGCGCTAAAAATCGCGGGGACTAATTACTCGGCGCTTAAGGAGTTAAGCATTACTTCCTTCAATGATTGGACATAGTATGGGAGGTTAACATAGATTCCTAACTTATACACCGATCATAGAGAACATGAGGAAATGGTTTAGTTTCCTTGTAATGTAAACGGAATAGGTTCTTTTGACTATTTCATTATTGTTAAACCATTTATAAAAATCCCATATTTTTACATCAATGGTTAATTTAAAAAAATTTAAATCAGATATCCACTAATTTATGACCTCATTATTTTTATGAATCAAATCAAACTGATAGCATTTAATTATCAATAGTCCACTAATGATTTTGTGGCTTGGTCATGATCTATACAGGAAGTGTGACACACGGGAGGTGTGGCAGCCTCACACCCTTATCTCAACCTCCTTAGCTCCTGACTAAGCAGTCATTACATCAGATATTCTGAGTGAACTGTATGCCTTACAATGGTGAGGATCATCCATAAATTACGACATTAGTTTTTGACTATTTGTGGTCACCCCCCCCCCCCCCCCCCCCTCCCCGCCATCTATAACCACCCTACTCTCATATTTAATTGAAAAATAACATTGACCTTTTCTGATTCAGTGAACAAAACTTCTGATTTAAACAACACAGTTTTTAAAAATGTATATAAAAGGGTTTCCAAATCTTCTGGGGACTTCTTGTGAATTTTTTCCTTGCATCAAAACAAATGTATTTTACTTTATAACTATGGGTCTCCCATCCTTCCACCTGTTAGTCAGAATGTAATTTTCAACAAATCTGTCAAAAAATTTTTTTAAAAACAATGTAGAAACTTCAGACAAAATTATTTTGGTACACTAAATAATTGAGGCGAATCTCGTTATTCTACCTTAAACGATTTCAAGATGACTGCCATTTAAAAAATTTAATGCCAAATTTCACTTAAAGTGAGTACAAATAGACTGAGAATTTAAAAGTTATTTAAACGATACCTTGGTTAATCTAATTGTTAAGTAAATAGACGAGTACTTATAGATGAGTACTTAATTATTTTTAAAGCTTTATTCCAGCTGTATTTTTTGTTGCATACCATGGATTAAAAATAGAAATTGGTCAACAATTTTTGCATAGTTTTTTAAAAACTGGAAATGTTGTATTTCCCAACCCACATTGTTTCATATATTGGAAACAGCTGCTAAAAGTGTTGAATTTGATATTTTTGTTAGACTGAGTTCCACTTTTGAATTTTGGGAACAAAATTACTTTAATTTTGTTTCTAGTGGTACTGTTATTTAACTTAAACTTAAAACCAAAAACTCTGTTGAGCCCTATCCAAAATATTAAACTTTTTACTTTGCTTTTGTTTTGATAACATTTTTGTTTCCTCTCACTAAACAATTTCTACCGGATAAGAGTCCTGATTGTTTAACTCTCAATACTTGGCACTCCTTATTCTTCAACATCTTCTGAGATAAGAATACCAAACAGTAGCCAAGAAATTAGAATTAACTCGAATGATTTGAAATATTTTGTCTGGCACAATTTATTTCAACAAGTATTATGATATAAGTTAACTAACTAAACATACCATCAGTTGTTAAGGTTAACAGTACTTGATAAACTTGCACAATAGCTACACATTTTTTGTTTTTAAAACTCCAATTGATATAAAACCTCATATACTATTAAAAGATTTAGTACAATAACTTATAAAACCATCATAATACCTGCCCAAGTAGGTGTCATGAGTTGTAAATAATAACAAAAACAATAAAAAAGTAAAACTAAGAGATAAGAAAGGATCAATTTTCTTGTTATCCTATCAAAATAAAGACATTTCTGTATTGCAGGGGTTATATGGGTACGGTATATTTCTAATTAGTCGTATTTTAAGTTTTGTATTTGTGATATTGTGTACAGTCCTCCCGGTGTTATTAATGTACGTAATTAAATTTTATTTAAAATAAAAATGTTTTTTAACATTTCTTATTAAACTTTTATGTTATTGTGTAAACAAAGTTTTACTTTAAAATTTGCCATTGAAACAAAAACAGTGTGGAATATCGGAGGTTGTACTTTACAAATAATAAATAATTTATTTGCTGCTCTAAGATTAGTCAGTATAAGACCTCAAAAATTCTGTGGCAACCACAAATTTAAAAACTGGGGTCGATTGCACAATAAATTACAAGTTAATAATATAGGCAATTCAGCAAATCAGATTTGGTAGATAACTGATATTATTAGATTGTAGTTTATTGTGCAATAGGCCCCTGAAGTATATTTCTAAATGTTAAACAGATTACATTAGATAGCTTTGGTGGAATTTGTGTTTTACATTCATCGCAGACAGATTATTCACTTCGATTTATCTGCACCCTGGGCTCAAGTATGGTGCTTGTAACCAGATAACCTGGGAACAGCAGATAAGAGATTAGGATGAGCTTCTGATAACTACAGGTAGTCTCTCCTCCCAGCGGCTGTGACGAACCATGGGGAACCTGAGGTCAGACAATTTGTCGTTAATAACACTCTAAATAATTTAAATCCCCTTAATCTAAATTACATTTAAATAAGTCATACATATATTCTTATTCACACTCTTAGATAGATAGATAGATAGATAGATAGATACTTTATTGATCATTAAGCACAGTACAGGCAATAGATCTCGTCAATCAACATAATCAAACAATTTAAATACAATAAATAGTCACTTAATGCTACAATAAACTTAAGCCAACATATTTCTGTTATCACAGGCATTATTTAGAACTAAATAAACAACAACATCATGCATGTTGCAGTTAGCCTAAGTTAATGACAACTGAATTTATAAAAAAATATTAAAAACGAAAATAATTATGTCAAATGGTTATTAATTCCATGAAATATTACAGAGCTTGTATTGCTGGTAAGGAATTCTTCCAGATTATAAAAAGGTCTTTCTGCAAGCCATTTGTACATGCTAGTTTTAAACAAATTAAGAGGCACTTTCTGGGCTGTAACTGGAAGTTTATTGAAAAGATTAATGCTTACTGTTTCAAATGAGTTGAGAACTTTACTCAGTCTAGTAAATGGTTTTTGGATTAATTCGTTCCCTCTCGTGTAATGACTATGAACTTGCTTATTTAAAGTAAAACTATCAACATTTTTCTTTACATGCAACAAACAGTGAAAAATATATAGGTTAACAACTGTAAGAATTTGTTCTTGAAAAAATAGCGGCTTACAATGATCTCTAAAACCTGCACCAGTAATTACTCGTAAAGCTTTTTTTTGTATTATAAGAACCTTTTCTATACCAGAGCCATTGCCCCACAATAGCAGCACATAGGATAAACAACTCTGAAAAAGACTGTAGTAAACAGTTAATAAAAGCTCCAGTTAATATTAAGTAGATACACATTTACTCACAAAGATAGGTACACATTCACATGTATATACATGTGTATATACATTTATTTAAGTCATTCTTTAAATTATCAAACCATAGTTTTTGTTTAAATTAAAATTTGGAACAAAGCTTGAGTATTTTGAAGAGTCAAGTTTTGAGATTTTCATTTATTTTTTATTTATTTACAACCATCACATTACATCAATAAGTTGGCGACCTGTCCAACTTTCACTTTATCAATTATCGCTTTTGTTTCATTCAATATTTTTCTATTTCGGTTCATGGATAATATTCTTTATAATTTAACTTGTACATTTGACCTTTCAAGTTACTGTGCCACTCATCATTGTAGCTGATGACATTATCATAAACTATGTAAAATTTGTGTGTATCAATAAAACAAGATCGATTGCATTTTTCAAAGTATTAGTTATTTTACTTTGAAATATTTGGTGGTTTGTTATGTATTAGTTCCTTTTTTATTATTTTCTTTGACTGAAAATCATAATCGTATACTAATATGAATAAGATTTATTTGTGTGCATGTATTTTTTCATCCTACTAAAA
Source organism: Flexamia atlantica (assembly GCA_035578135.1). Taxonomy (NCBI): domain Eukaryota; kingdom Metazoa; phylum Arthropoda; class Insecta; order Hemiptera; family Cicadellidae; genus Flexamia; species Flexamia atlantica. The sequence continues at coordinate 57,398,145 of JAQJVK010000007.1, forward strand.
TTATAAGTTTGAAGTTTGTGAGTTTTTTTGTCGTCTCTGATGTAAATAAACTATGCTAGTCATATTATGTAAGTCAGCTGTAACAATGTGTGCATTTGTTGAGATAACTACCAGCTGCTTGATTTTAACGAATCTAAATTATTTCTTTATCAGAAATATCAAGAATATTTTACAAGTACATATAACCAGTGTAAATAGAATCTTATTGTGAAAATATCTTGTTATCATTTTGAACGTGGGCAAAGCCACGGATAACATCAAAATGTATATGTCGTAGCCACTTGTTGTAATTGGGCACTTCAGTAAGTGCCTAATGCTGTCGGGCACTTCATGAAGTGCCCAGCACGGCTGAGCACACAGTATAACTTGATTATTTAAATCAAAATTACAGCATGTACCCAACGAAACTGGACACTTCATGAAGTGCCCAATGCTCAGTGGACACTGCTGTAACTCTAGGGGTATGTTGGGCTATCGCTATAAAATATGTGTTAAAATAAATCCCAATGTTTATGTCATATCCTAATGCCTTTGTTAAAGGAACCAATGTTAATGTTAATGCTTACTATTGAACCTTTAAATATTTTCCAAATTGAACAGTTTTAATATTGGTTTTATTTACCTATGTCTTTTGAAAATATAATTAGTCCACATAAAATTTGGATAGTGAATTTTTTGTTTTATAAGCTTAGTTCTGACTAAAATAAACAGTTAACAATATCGTAGGTATTTTTCACAATAAATATTAAGCAAATATTCTAAAATGAAATATTATAAAAATTATGATTGGCTTCAAGTTTTAAAATCATTATAGTCGTTTTAAATACAGTAGTTATAAAACTAAACAATATTATAAAACGGTAAGTATTAATTCATTAAGGAAATAATCAAAAATTGAACGTTTGCCAGCAAACCCTTACCTTTATATCAATCAATCAATCAATCAATCAATCTCTTTATTTTCATAACATCAAGTTACATAAATTGCATCAAACTTAGAATACACAGGTGCGTATAACCTTTAAAACACACAGGATTTCCTTATAGACAACTTTTTCCATAAATTTTCAAGTGTAGGTTTTTGTTTTATATAAAATTAGATTTTCAAACAAACTGCTGGTGCAGGAACAGAATAAACGATATAAGAACATTACTGAGAAGGTGTTATGTAAACAGGACACTCCATCTGGATTTTCTATTAATTTGCAAGCGAAAAGAATATATTATAATGAAAGAAATATATTATAAAGAATATATATTATAATGAATTTGAAAGGCTTGAAGTAATGATGTTATGTTTATTCATTCATCCAATAATAAAAGAAAAAATCAAACTTAAGTTTACATTGATTCTAATAAAATTGTAAAAAGAACAAACAAAACAATAAAATGTCGTGTAAATTAAATGATCTAAGAGTTGACACCAAAAAATATACGGTACTTTAGAATTGATTCATTAATTTGTGTAAGACTTTATGGCACTTGCTTCATTTTTTTGCCTTGCTATATTTTAATTTATTTTAAGTTTTATTGAGGGTAACTAAATAAGTCAGTAATCGAATAAAGCATAAAAAAGAAAAGGTTAATGCTAATCTTAATATGTTATGTTACAATGTCTTTGTAGATGTATTAGGTAAAATTTAGTGGTAGACAATCTTATTGTTATTGTTCTATAATATTCTTTAAAAATTTTCTTAGTACAATTAAAGATAATCCAACATATTATACCAACAGCAACGCAAACCGCAGTTTTACGTTTTTACATCAAGTGCATCTGAGCTGGACACGTGGTGTAGAAGTAATAATTATAGCAAGTGCCCGACCGTTGGGGACTTCATGAAGTGCCCAGTGTTGTTGGTCACATAGTGTAATTTTTATTGAAATCGGTCAATTACACTATGTTCCCAGGCGTGCTGAGCACTTCATGAAGTGCCTGGTTAGTGCTGGGCACTTAATGAAGTGCCCAATTTCAGCAAGTGGCTACGACATATATTGTATCGTACACCAATGACTGTGTACACTTGCTTGCTTTATTGCATAATCATCTCAGAAACGGCTTAAGGATTCTCTTACAATGCTGAACACAATGCAAACTAACTTTCTGGCTGAAAACATTTTTTATATAGATTGCATTGATAGAAAAATCAAATCACATAGACTTTTTTTAAATTTAATGTTGGCTGCTAGTAGATTGCCATTGTGGTAACAAAATAACAAATTACGCAAATGTTCTTTCCTTCACCTACTATGTCATGTCATTTTAATTTCACCGGTTTGTCCAGTCTGGTGTCCCCAATTTGTCCAGTTTTCGAGATTTATTTTTTGGTTCACTTTCATTTTCTTCTCTTAATTCTAAACTTGTATCGAGGTTGCGCTTGGTAGCATTGAAAAAGGTATTGAGAAAAGCCAATACCTAAAGAAGTTGTCCCTAAGAAGTTGTCTAAAGAAGTTGTTAGTTCTTGGTTCGTAAGTTTTGTGTTTGACCTTTCATAATCAGCCTTTAGTTTATTTATCTTTTGGTCTCTTTCCTCTAGCATTGTTACAAGATTTTAGTTAGCTAGGAGGAGATCGCTGTTTTCCTTTTTGAGTGTCTTGATTTTCGTTTCCTTATTTATCAATTCAACATGAGCTTCTTCAGTCATACCTTTCGATTCAGTGTTGGTTTGGAGGAGATGGTTTATTTGTATAGATATATAGATACATATATATATATAAATTTGAACGAATGGTGTTTTTTGCTTCTGTTAGCCCAAAAACAAAAAGTTATCACGGTCTCGGGCTTAGGTCTTACCGTGAGACCTACGGTAATAGCTTCTTCCCTATAGGGGAAATTCGCTAAAAGCCAATTCAGGAATGCACGGGCATTTTCAAAATGTAGTACGGTGCCATGGAGGAAGGGTCCTTAGGGAGCCTGCAGAAAACCACTTACAACTAATACAATCACTTGCGTAAAAAAAACACTACTCCGGTCTGAGCTAATGACGACACCCGATGGCTGTGACTGTCTGAGATTACTGAGGCTAATTATAGTGATATAATGCATTTTACAAGTGCAGCGGTAAGTACTATTCACACGGATTATGCCTTTGAAGTTGATTGGTAAATTATTGCATTAGAGTGAGTAGGAGGGTTCAGGAGGATGAGTACCTTTGTTTAGAACCTACATTTTTAGTTCTTGGTTTTCTTCGTTGTAGCAAATATTATACATTATGTCTCATTGTTATGGCTCTGAATCACTGGTACAAAACAATAAAATTTACCTAAGTATCTTACTAGATAGATTCAAATCAACCCTTTTTAAGCGTTTCGAGGATACATCCTTAAAAGGAGGAAGGAGGATGAGGAACTTTTAATCTTGATGAGAAATTCACAAGTGGAGGAAATGTTTGTTACACAATCACTTTTAGTCAGACAATATCTTGAATTAGTCATTCCAATCTTAAAAAACACTTAACTATCAATAACACTTTTCAGACATTTCATTTTATCTAAAGACTGAGTGATATAATATCATCAAATTTCCCAATGAAATTCACAGTTTGAAATAAACCTTGATAATGTTACTAATCTTTAATGATTATGAGGGAAATATGGTATTTATTCTTAAACTGCATCTTAGAGTTGTTATTTCAGTCTGAAATTTAAACATCCGCCTCTGTCAAAATTTTGATATAAAAAGTTTCCTAAGAACCCAACACATTCATGTCTTGCAACAAAGAAAGATTAAAGGAAAAACACGGATTTACAGAGTTCTCAAAAAGTAGTTTGTTAGTTTTGGTTGTTATTAAGGCTGGCATTAATACACCGACTGATTAAATACCGGCTGGCATTGATAGACCAATAAAGTGTCTTGACTTTAAGGCCCCTTCACACGATTTGGTTTTGATGCGTCTGCTGCCTTGCGACAAGGGGTCATGGGACCCACTGCTGACTCAGTTTATCATTTGGACCATATAAAATTACCATGCAGCATGCTACCACATCATATGAAAGCGCCTGTACGGCTACATACAACTACGAACCGCACGGCAGCAGCTATGTGAAAATCACACTGTGTGAAAGGGGCCTCAGATAGATAAAACTATTTCCTAGATCATAGGTGAAAGCACATACATAGACAGGTTGGCGTGGTTTCCACATTGGCTGAACTAGTTGGCAAGAAAATGGTATTTAAATTTTTTTACACTCAATGAATCGAAAACAGGTGTTTTTCATAAACATTGTAAAGCATCAGTCTAAGCACTGAAAACAAAATGTAAAACATCTGTTTGTTCACTGAGGTACCGGTCACCAGCTCATTATTTTCCATTTCCATTTTGATTTGACTGAGCATAAATTGTTTATAGCCTCAAAATCTAAAATCTGGAACTGCACGTTCAGCCACAATAATACATGTGAAGGATGGAGATTGCATTTATTAAATGGGAACGAACGAACAAACAAACAAATTAAATATTTATTCCATGTAAATATACAATTGACGGTTTCGAGCATGCAAGGAATACATACATATGCACCAGGAATAGTCACATGCACTTGGGATTCCAAGACAACAGTTGTAGGAAAAATGTTTTATGTAGTTTGCATGTAGTTTGCATCAGAGCGTCTTAACTGCTTTTGCCAAAATAATCGTAACGTAAAGGAGAGCTGTTGGGTTCAAAGAAAGACCCGCTTTAGGCGCTCAATACATTAATACCTTTTTTATGGACTAGAGCTAAAAAAGAGTATTGTTAAAGCAATTTTTGATCACCACAATCTAAAAAAAAACACTTAAGAGTCAATAACAGTTTTCAGACGTCTCATCTTATCTAAAGACTTCATGATAAAAAATTGTCAAATTTACCGATGACAACAATAACAGCCATATATTACCAGCTGTAACTTGTTGCACACATCAACACATCAATTGATAAATTAATTTTATAATACAGTTAGTTCTTTTAACTGTCAGCATTCGCTTTTTATATTTAATCATTATTACATTCATTTGATATGTATTTTTACCTTTTTAACTGTCAATATTAGATTTATTTTTATATTTACTCATTATTACATTCATTTGATATAAGATAAATCATTTGGCAAAACAAAGAGGTTGGACAAAGTGTTATACATTCGTTAAGTATGAAACGAAATGAAATGAAAAATTGTTTATTTATTCAACGATTAGTATGCGCTGTCTTTGTGTTCTTTGACTGGGTGAAGGTTGGTTACCCTGTGCGCTGTGTGCCTGACGTTCTGTCACCCACTCCCCTACCATAACACTCCACCCGCCTTTGTCTAGCTGGCTTCTGCAGTGAGCTCACGAGTGTGGGACTGGCAGAAATTTGAAGGTACCAGGCAACAGGCAATGATAAAAAAACAATGCAATGATGCATGGGTGCGGGTTTCATAGTTTTGGTCCCAGGGGCCCTATTTTTGAAATGGTTGAGAGTTGAGTAGTGAGTCACTTGTCAAGTCACCTATCAGCTGATGGTAGCATTGTTTAAACCACCACGTGGGACGACAACGTTTCAGACGATACATCTGTCAAACTAGTAAGCCAAATGTAAACATTGATCAATTTAAGGAATTACCTCATTTTTCGTAGCTTTAAATAATCTATCTTGGTATATTTATAGGTCAATTTAGTTGTAAGGCATTTTATTAATAGTTCAACGGCTATTTTACGCATTTAAATATTTAGTATCAAAAAGTAAACATAACCTAATTGAAAAGGCTTTCCATGATTACTAATATTACTTCCTCCAAAAGAGAAGAAGAAGAAGCTTGTTTCCTGTAAACTCACACATTTTTACTCAACAGCCTATTGCTTGGTGAGTAAAAATGGTTGGATTGGTGATATACTCAATGTATACATTATCTATATTTAAATTATGAATTTTTAAGAATCAATGCCTAATCAGGTGATTTACACAGATATTGCGGGGCTGAATTCATTAAGTAGTAACTTTCAATATACAATGGGAATATTATATATTGAACGATATATATATATTTTTTAAACATGTTGATCAAACATATATTTGTCTTGTTGAACAAATATACAATATATTATATATTTGTTTTCGGCTGAGGAATATTTTATTTTTATCTGTGAATTCATTTTATAATTAGAAACAAAGAACTTGAGGGTTGAGTGACTCAATCACTCGCCAACTCAACCATTTCAAAAATAGGATCCCAGAAACGTGAGCTCCCTGGAGTATAATACAAGTACTAGTATGAAGCATGAGAGGGAGGGAAATTTCACTTAGTTAGCTTTTGCCAGCGGCAGACATGTTCCTCTCGTAAACAAACGAAAATCCACGAGGTTAGTTCATTAGATCCCGACAAGTATGTATGTTATTGGCTGGAGCATTCAGTTTTTTAGTCCCAACGTCGTTTCCTATTATTGTTTTAATCTTGTTCTAATAGTTTTCTTACTGTCCATTAGATAGTTTATTGAGTTTAACCTGCAAGCTGCAATTGAGAATGCCACAAGCATGACATTTATGGCGAAGAAACTGCCAGGAAAGCAGGGGAGTTGTAAATAACACTGTTGTTTTTCGACCGCCTATTTTTTTAACAATCAGAACAATAACTGCAATGGTTATTAATTAAACATAACACGATGTTCCTCAACAGTCACGTGTTCAAAATCTAAATAGTATATTAATGTTGAGTTTTCCTTGAATTTACCTTAAAAATCATAAATAAACTAAGCTTTTGAATGTTGTACATTTCACAGGTTTAAAGGCTTAAAACCCAACTTTTAAGTATGAAAAACCAACTATTTTCTGGATCCCCCTTCCCCCTTTTAAATTGTGCCCCCAAATTTATGGTTCACGCGATGCCTGTTTCGAATAATTATATTTGAAATAAGTTAAAATATCAACTTAATTGGAATTAAATTACAGCCTAATTAAATTGCCACTTTCTTATAATTTTTGAAGCAGATAAGACAAAAATTATAGTTCATCACACAGCTCAAAATTGTTTTTTTTATTAACTTATTCCTTAACTTAAGATCTGTCTTGGTGTTAAATTTAAACCTGATTCAAAAAATCTCATTTTTGACTCCAGTGAAGGCATTTACTATTTTGAATTGTTAATGATTCTCACATTGCAGACATGCGACACTGCTCGTTCTCTTAGCGGGGCTAAGTCTGCGGGAGGTGGCATCGCAAGACCCCCGCCCTCCCGTCTACCGCCTCCCCCCCACCCTCTCCCCACGCCTCTACACCCTCGAGCTAGACCCCGACATGGACTCTGGCGTGGTCCGGGGGTCCGTCAGGATAGAGGTCCTCACCACCAGCAATCAGGTGAGTTTTAAGAGTCCTCCCTACCCGCGACAGTTTTCGTTTTTCTGGGACACTAGCGGCGACTTTTGGAACTTTGGCTCCATAAGAGCCCATGCTAAATCAGTGCATATTGTTTGATGTAAGGTTTCGCGCGGAACCATTTAGCACTCATATTTTTTAACATATCCATACTATTCGATATTATTTAAATAAATAATACTCTAAACCAGTGTTTCCCAACCTTTTGTTTCTCGCGTACCACCTACCACGTTTACAGTATTTTGGCGTACCATCGCAAGGGCCCCCCTCCTTCCACCACTGAGGGGACCCCTCCAACAATGTTTATAGTTACCCTTTGGCGGTTTTTTCCAGCTAGATTTATTTTATTTTCCTTGTCAATGTAAATTTTTGATAGTTTTTTAATTATAAGAACATTATGACATATTACTTGTTCATCTCAGCTCTGCTCTGCTTAATTTTATAGTCAATTCGGCAAAACAAGTATGAATTTGAATATGAATTTCGTTAATGTGTAAACGCCTAGGTACACGGGGAAAAATAATCGCTGTTTTATTTGGAACTTTATAAATTTTTTATACTGTGTTGATAAACAAACATTCAAAGTCAATGTATACTGTATTTTCACCAATAATCTTATATTTGAGCATATTACACAAATTTTCACAACAGATCGACATAACTAGACTGTGCGTTGAAAATAGAAAAAACGTTTGGTTAGTAAATTGTACAACTAACAATTATAGTAATACGACCGAATCAACACTGTAAAACTGGTAGTAAATTTTAATGGAAAGAACATTTTACTGCAAAAATGTTCTGCAAAAGGAATTATTCTTAAAATGAAAGAATAACAATATTTCCTGAAATATGGTACGATATTGACATGTTATGATCAAAACAGATACTGAAAAAGTTAAGGCATTCAGTGCGATTTTACTGATCGACGGGACAGCGTTCGTAAACCTAGTATTTTGTTTTTTAACTACTTCTTCAATCTCTTGCGTACCACCTGAAAAGCCTTCGCGTACCACCAGTGGTACGTGTACCACCGGTTGAGAAACACTGCTCTAAACTATTATTGTGAGTTATTATTATTATACTCTAAACTATTATAGTGAGTCGGTGGTGCAGTTGGTAGCGCACTCGGCCCCGGTACTGTGGCGGCAGCGTCGCAGGATCAAGTCCCGATGATGCCGCATACTTTTAGCAGTACTAAAAGTGTTCATCCTTGTACTGTACCGGCTCACTCCTTGGGTTTGCTTGTTAACTTCCACGCACAGGCCTGAGGCCCATGTGGGGGGGCAAATGCAAGGTAAAAAGAGGCCGCCACCCTCTTTTATTAAAAATTAAAAAAAAACTACTGGAATTGCTTTTTTATTTTTTGAAAAAGGTCATAAAACATGTTATATTAATGTCCAAAGTTGACTATTTTAAATTGATTCGAAAAACAAAAACTATTTAAGCTATCGAAATTCCAAAAACTATTTAGCTATCGATTCTAGTAGTTTGGACATTTCCCTTAACAACTATATTGAATTTAAAATTTTCCCTTACCTCATGGGGTGTCTATATGAGTCCGTGTGAGAGATGTTTTTGAACATTTTTGGCTGGGTAGGGAGGACTCTTAAAAATACCCGTTTCAGCAGATCTGCATAATTAGCAAATTTCAAACGCTTATATAAATCATTTAGATGGAGCCTCAAATAAAGTAAAATCAACTTAAATCCTACAATGAGCATACAACAGTTTTCTCCATGAAAATAACATGGGAAATGAGTATGCATGTTTGCTGCCATGGAATCGTGAAATTTAGATATATTTTGCAATAATATAGTAGATATCGACTAAATGAAGCCATACCAAGTTTCATTTGGATGTGTTGAAAAATATGCGAAATATAGAATTTTATTTATTTCCCATATTGTCAACATTGGGACAACGTAATGTGATTACCATTAGCGATATCTCAGTAACAAATGGACGCAGAGCAACAATTCAAAATAATAAATTATTTGGTTTTTTGAGCTGAATTCAATGGTCCAAACAAGAATTTTACAATTCTTTCAAAAAGCCGTTTTTGGAGGGGTCAACCCCCTCTTAACCCCCCTTCCAATGGTCCAATCAGTCTGGTTTTCGAACTCGTCCGAATAACTACTACTTTACATGTTTGTCCCAAATTTCATTTAGATCAGACCACTTTTACGCGAGTTAAAGACACATATACCGGTGTCCCATAATAGTCCCCCCCCCAACTTTTTCAAACATCAATCCCACCCAACCCCCAACCATTGTTAATACTTGTTGTTGTTAATACTTCATTTTGAGTGGTTACCCAATTTTGGCCGCCATCTTGAATCCGCCATATTGGATCCAATATATCTTTTTCAAATGTAAAAGTAGTGTTGTGACCCATAATTTCAAGCTAGATTTATTCACTGATTACAATGCTGCAAACCGTTTTTTAACATCTCAATTGGTTCTCAAGATATGAGTACTTTTAATTTATTTATTTTTAATCAATTTAAACATAACAAATTGATAAAATAGGCCCATAACCAAAAAAAAGCTACAAAGTGACAAATAACCATCATCAGTCATTGTTGATTTATTTACACTTAACTTTCATCAATGTAAATTTTTTGGCCACCATCTTGGATCCACAACTTTGATACGTGGTAAGCTATTTCAAATATGAAGATGGTATTGTGACCCATCATTTCAAACTAGCTTTTTACGCGAATTTAATGCCGCGACCCATTTTTAATTATGGTATTTAGTTTTCAAGATATTGACATGTTTCTAATAACACTCTCAAAAATATGAATTTTTCAAAAACTAAGTTTTATAGCTAAAACGGGTTGCGGCAGTGAATTCAGCGTGTTCTCCTGGGTTCAGAAACTAGATGCCCCAGCAAAGAATGAATGAATTTTTTGCAGGTCATGAACCAATTATGCTTTAATTTTTTTATGAATAGAAATTAATCTGAATTTTCATGGTGATTCTGATTTTTCAGTCTGAAACACTTGACTCTGTTACGTTGCATTTCGGGAGAAACGACATGACAACAGTCAACGAGACGACTGGTGTGATCCTAAACATGGATGGGTCACTTCAACACATTGGAAGCTATGATTATGACAGCGACAACACTTTGCTTATTGTAGGTGTTTTGTCACTTTTGAGATAAAAAGTAACATTCTTAAAAAAAACTTTTATAGCATTAGCAATTTTGAAATTTCTTATCTTCTTTGAGCCCGGCTTTGTGTACAACATTGAAAATTAGCTTTTGGAATAAATAATATAATTTGGTATTTTTCTTAAATTCTAAAGCATCAGTATTTTTTAAATGACAAGCAATGAATTTGTTAATGATTCATCGGTTATCTGCTTCAGGTTTGTTACGCATGTTTAGTTATTTAAGGTATTATTATTTTGTTTCACAAGTTATATATTTACCAATCTTACATTAATATGTAAGAGTGGTAAGACTGTAAGATAACTGTTTTAAAGCAAGAAAATAAAATAAAATATGTAAACTAAAGTGACTCTTGTAAATAAATAAAAATGAATAAAAAATAAATAAAGTAAATAAAAGCTGCTTGTTTGTATGTAGATAGTCAGTGAGCAAAGATTGGTAACAGTATAATAGAGTAGCATTGAGAGAAGCTAAAGATTGAAATATGTTCTAAATAATAATCTGTGTAAGTAAGCGAGTTCTGTTTTTTTAATCTTGAACACTACATGTAAAGAATATTTTTATTGATGAAAAAGCTAGAATATCGTTGCCAGAAACTTCTTCTTTTATAGAAGTGAGAAAATCAAAACTATTTTCACCGGAGTTACTTATATAAAAAAAATATCATATAAAAAATAGAAGCAGCATCAATATAGCCAGTAATAAACATTCCTTCTTTTAATTAACGAGTGGATTTCTGGTTCAAATAGTCCCATTTTCTAATCCTTGACTCTAGAATTATTTATTTATCACATATCTTTGAAACAAGTGGTAAAATTTGCACACTCACATACAAATTGATAAATGAAAACTAAAGAATTAAAAAACATCCAAGCTGGCCTTTCAGATTTATGAAGACTGATTTTTGTTTCCTCTATTCTAACTCCATTTAAAATTGATGTTGTCACAGTTTGAAAATGGAACAACAGTCTCTTAATGAGTAATTCATCTCTAGCAGCTATATAAGTTTTGACGTTAGTATGGAATATAATTAGTAGTAGCATGGAATATAATTAGTAGTAGCGTATAATTCACCTTCCAGGAGGCAAACCATGAAATACAGACTGGAATACATACTCATAGATTGAATGATTGAATAAATTCATATTCATAGATTAAATGAATACATATTTGTAGACTGAATGAAGTCATACTTGTTGATTGAATGAATACATATTCATAGTCCGTCGATAGTTGTGGTTGATTCTGTGTGTTGAGTACAAACTCTTCACCACTCATGGATTCTGTCGAACGCAGTGTCCTTTTTATTGCAGGACCATGGTTTCGGCGCATCGTCATCTTCAGCTACTAATGAATGTTACGAGTTTTGTTCGTACGAATTATATGAGTTTATATAAGGAACAAAACTCGTAACATTGATTATTAGCTGAAGATGGCGATGCGCCGAAACTATGGTCCTGCAATAAAAAGGACACTGCGTTCGACATCCATGAGTGGTGAACATACTCATAGATTTGTGAGGTTGAGTTTATAATTGGATTTTATAACTGCCTACAGTTGAGATTACCAGATGGTCAAACCTTGAGTCACGGTTCTGTTTATGTGATAAGTCTTCATTTCCAATCTCAACTCAATACTGACTCCAAGGGCCTGTTCATTGGTAACTACAACTCCACCAGGTATGTATTATTAAACTAACATCGATGTTGATTCATATTTCTCTAATTTTTCTATCTCAATGAAGTTTAGAGCTTGCGCTCTGTGCTTTGTCCTTACAACATCATCATATAAAGTATCCTCATCTTCAATTGGATTTGGCTAATTACTGTAATTTTTAAATGTTTCATATTTAAAAATGGAGAAAAGAATAAAATAACATTAACACTTACAGAAACATTTAATTTGCAGTTACATTCTCGAAGTAATTATCTATACTATATTCAATCAGCGGTATCTCGACAGATCACTGGAAATGAGCCTACTAACTTGTATTAGTGCTGTTCTGGAAAGCATTTGTTACTGTAGGTTTAAGTTTATAGTCATGGTTTTTTCTGTAGTTGAGCAAAACTATATTCATAATAAGGATATCCCTTTTTTTAATTGAGGTCTTGGCTTTGTAGTTTTTATAGAAATGAATGGCAGTTATACAGTATCATATATGTCCAGCTTATTATGGACACATGGTTTCGACATTACCACTAAGCAAATTGCCATTGGTGATAGGCGGGATTTAATCCCAGGACTCTGCAGAACGAAGTCTCACACTACCACTATGCTAGGCCGTTCCCTTAAAGATCATACCTGTTTATTTTGTGTTTTCTTTGATTTTTGAATATGAGTTAATTTTATTCTTAAGGCAAGTTAATAGCTTTTTTGTATCTTTTTCTTTCCTTTTAATGAAAACATGAAACTCACTTCTCTGATTATAATTTGGTGTAAAGCTGTACAGAAAAATGTTAAACCATTTCATAACAGATAGTTCTAATAAACTAATTTACTCAAACCAATCGGACATAATATTGTCTTTACAACAAATGAAACATCATTTATGGACCTGTTCATACAATATTACTGCTATTCATGTTTTTTTCTTAAATCCTTCCTTTATTTCTTTGATACTTCACCAAACCCTTTTCTGATAACTATCTTTAGTTTTTCGCCTACACCAACGATAGTCAGCAAGTGTGCTGATATCCATCTCTTGCAATCACAAACATCCTGGTGAAATCGCTCTCCCTTAACTGTAAGCTCCCAGCTTTTCAAAGAACTATTCTAAACAGGAGAGAAAAAATGTACCTTTAATCTCCTCGAGTATCCCTTGCATCCTTGAGTTTTATAAGCTATCAGCATCCTGAATGATACCTAGCTTCTTTTTCCTTCCCATCCATACTTTTCAAAAATAGGTCTCCTTTGTCAAGACCAGTGTTAAATCCCCCTTTTAACTTTGCTTCAGAGAGCTTGTGGGATTTTGAAAACCATTTAAAACAATCTCCATTCTTTTGCACCTATTTTACAAAATGTTCATCAGCTCCAACTTAATGTGGAGAGGGGCAACAACACCTTTTCCAGAGGAACCTAAATCGAATCGATAACATTTTTCTCACTGAATTTGAAAATAATTGTTCATGTTGGCCAATTACATTTATTTCAATTGCTGCTCTGTGACTATTCTATCCCAGAAGCATAAGAAACATGTAAAACATTGAAACCTGCTCATTTCTACCACCTAAACTTCCCAATTTTATTTTACTTGTACCTAAACGGGAACACGATCATCTGCCTCCCTACACAGATCTACTGCACCATCTCCCCTACCACCACCTCCAGCCTTCAGTCATAAAAGTAGGTAATATATTGTTAATTTAAATCAAACTAGTAATATATTTTTTTTATTAATTATGTAATTAATCAGATGTTTTGGATAAACTATCAAATTTTTAATAATCTGCTCGTTTTAGGAAGATTGACCTTTGCCATTGCATAACCATTACCACACACATTGCACTAAATTACCATTACACATAAAAACCTAAGTAATAGAATTTTTCTGACATTTTTACATCGTCAGGAGGTAAAAATCTATTAATCGTAGATAACACTATCACTGTTGTCTTCCGTCTGCATGCACTTAATATCCACATTCTGTAGGATGCGCGTTTCGGCTTTCGCCATCTTCAACTACAATACTGATGCTGGTTGTGTGAATGGGGGTTTATATAGTAATGACTGAAATTCCAGAAAGTTCACACAACCAGCATCAGTATTGTAGTTGAAGATGGCGAAAGCCGAAACGCGCGTCCTACAGAATGTAGATATTAAGTGCATGCAGACGGAAGACAACAGTGATGATGTTATCTATGATTCATCCAGTGCCGCACGGATGTCAACCGAGACCATCGCTTCAAATTCGTCGATCTCCAGTCATAAAAATCTACTACTAAATGTAGAGAAATCTGTTGCAGTTTTCCAATTGCAGACCTGTGGTATGTTTACTGTTTTTGTTTTTTTATCACTGTGTGTTGTTTTACAGCAAGTACATAGCCAGCAACTTCAGGCCTTCCTACGCCCGAGATGTTTTTCCTTGCTTCGACGAGCCCCATTTCAAAGTCCCAGTTACCCTCCAAGTGTGGAGGCCCACTACGCACTACGCCCTGTCCAGTGCCCCTTGGGCCTACTCGAGTGGCATGTGAGTTATTCCTCATGACCAAAGTTATTTATTTATTTTACATCATCTAAAGATGCTCTTGTATCAGTATATGCGTGAGCAGTAGACTTGTCGTTATGTTCAGTAAATCACAATTGATCAAACCTTACAGCTAAACAGAAAAAGATTGATAGAACATGCAAAACACTATTGTTGCAGCAGACCTGCATTCTCAGCGAATTTCAAATGCTTAAATAAATCATTTAGACGTTAGACGAAGCCTCAAATCAAATAAAACCAATGTGAATCCTTATTTCCTCCATAAGAATAATATGGGGAATGAGTATCCAGGTTTGCTGCCATGGAAAAATGAAATTGGGAGGTTTTTTTGTAATAATCCAATGGGTATTAACTAAATGAAGTCATATACCAAGTTTTATTCAGATATGTTAAAAACTAAGTGATATATACAATTTTATTAACTTTCCATATAGTAAGGTTAACATTGGGACAACTGGCTGTTTCCCGGAAAAGTTGAAATATGCTGTGATCTGTCCTTTATTCAAAAATGGTAACAGGACTGAACCAACAAATTATCGACCGGTGGCTTTGCTCCCTACATTGTCTAAGGTTTTTGAAGAGGTTGTTTTGGTACAATGTAGAGGTTATTTTGAAAAATATCTGAGCTCAAATCAGTATGGTTTTAGAAAGCAAAAGTCAACAGGTGACGCAATTTTTAATTTTATTAATACAGCTCTTGAAGCCTTGGATGGATCACGGAAGGCAGCTGGTGTCTTCTGTGATCTATCTAAGGCATTTGATTGTGTCATTCATGATATTATGATCTCAAAACTCAAACACTATGGGCTCGACAAGATTTCTATTTCCTGGTTTGAAACATATTTGAAAAATAGATATCAAAAAGTCAAAATTTCTTTGCCTAATGGATTAAATTGTTTTTCAGACTGGCTTAAGGTTGAAAGAGGGGTTCCTCAGGGTTCAAAATTAGGTCCTTTTTTATTTCTGCTATATATAAACGATCTTCCATTTAGTTTAGATGGTAATTTTACACTATTTGCAGATGATACCTCGGCACTAATACAATCAAACAACACAGTAGATTTGTCCAATAAGATTATGTCCACCATTTCAAATCTTACAGATTGGTTTAGCTGTAACGGCCTAAGCCTTAATGTTTCCAAAACCAATTTTATTAGTTTCAAAACCAATTCTCATTTCAAAAATGACATCTCGCAGGTAACCTTGAGTAATGGGGAAGTAATTGAGACGGTTTCTGATGTAAAGTTTCTTGGACTATATATTCAGGACGATCTTAAATGGACAAACCATATTTCATTTCTGCATAATAAACTCAGTAAAGTTCTGTTTGCTTTATCAATAATAAAAAGAAGTTCAGACTTAAATACATCAATAATAGTTTATCATGGGTATTTTCAATCTATTCTTCTCTATGGTATTATTTTTTGGGGGAACTCTGCTCACAGTCAAAAAATTTTTGTTCTACAGAAACGAGCCATAAGGATTTTAGCAGATGTTGATAGTAGACATTCGTGCAAACCTCTATTTAAACGTTTAGGATTATTGACTTTTCCAGCCCTTTATATTCTAGAACTACTAGTTTTCATAAAAAAGAATGAACATGCTTTTTTGGATCAAAATTTCAAACATAATCATAACACACGTCATAAAAATAAATTTCAATTTCCTTGTCACCACCTCACAATGCTTGAGCGAGGACCTTTTTACAGTGGTATAAAGATTTTTAACATTTTGCCAAATGAAATAACTTGCATAAACAGCGTCAAAGGATTTAGAAACTTAAAAATATCTTACTTCAAATTTGTCCCTATAACATAGAGGAATTTATTCAAAGTTTTAATTAGGTTTTTTATTGGTCTAAATACTGGTGTCATCGGGTCGTTTTTGTTGGTTTCAGGAACTGCAATTTTTATTCTTAACAATATCTTTAGTTTTATTCTAAAATTTTTGTTTAGCTTTTAAGATTATTGTATTTTCATCTATTTTAGGTGATTGACATGTTATATATTTACGTATGCTATGCATGTGAAATGTAAATGATGTAACAAATAATGAATAAATAAATAAAACGTACTGTGTTTACAACTTGCGATATCTCGGTAACCAATGGACATAGAGCAATAATTCAAGATACTAAATTATTAGTTTTATCAAACTGAATTCAATGGTCTAATCCGAAGTTTGATAATTTTTATTTTTCAATGTAAAAAATCCCAAAAACCCATTTAACCCAAATGTCTCTAATCAGAACAGAACACATCCTCACCCAGTCAGATCAGTGCAAAGACAGAGAGGCTTAAGGATGATCTCAGAAGTGAACCCTCCACAACATGGGGGGCTTCTGAATGGCAGTTTATGGCCGAGAGGCTGGGAGGTCACAAGGCTAAAGAGTGAAACGTCTCTGACGACCAGGCTCTGATGATTGGTGGAATATTGTTCTCTCTTCCTACTCCTCTTGTAAGCTTCATAATATTCCAAAGAAGGGAGTTGTACTTTGCTGGCAACAGCGAGGTTTTCAATCTTTCAAAAATGTAACATTTAACGAGTTAGCTACCACGCATATTTTTGTGCTGATTACCGTAGTGCCATGCACATTTTTTGTTGAAATTCTAGTTATGTGATGTTTTTTGTACTCTTTGAGGTTAGTTACGATGACTTTTAACGAAATAAATAAAATTACATGTAAAAAAATTGGTGACCGATCCAGTCGGCATTAACTTTTTTTAAGGAATATTCGATAATATTTTGACCGCCGACCCGATTGGGTCGACAAAGCAAATTAGAATCTATGAAAACAATGCTATACACCAATAAATTGCTTTGTAAACTATTTTTGGGCACACAACAGATAAGATGAACCCTATAACAATGATATATTAGGTTTATTCGAGGATATTAAATAATTTTTAATAATGAGAAAAGTTGCTAAGAAATGATGCCGACCCGATCGGGTCAGCGAAATTGACACGAATGCTTGAGACACTTCCAGTAGGTTTAGAAAACTGCCACAACGCTATGGGCGGCTTGGGATGTTCTTCGTCATGTTAGTTCACCATAGTGCCGCTATGTGCCTACCAGAGACATCTATCGATGAATCGGTCAAATGCTGCACTACTCCGGTTGCCGGTCCGATCGGGTCAGCAGGTTGCTCTGCCCGACATACCTGTGCTGACCCGATCGGACCGGCGTGGCAGTCAACGTGTTAACATACCGATGCTCCGATGTTACAGGGTCGGAGGCAAGGTGTTGGACACTTTCGAAACTACGGGGCCCATCTCCATCCACTCCCTGGGGCTGTTCATAGGGCAGCAGCCACCTATGGAGTCGATGGGTGTGCAGGTAAGGGCCATCCATAAATTACATAACACCCCTAGGGGGAAGGGGGTTTTACCACCCTTAAAAACAAAAAATAAATTTTCTTAAGTTCACAAAATATTAAATTTCTTCGTAGGAAATAATTTTTAAGTTGAGGTGTTAAGATTACTCCCTTTACTTTCAATATTTTTTTTGTTTATTCAATTTTAAAAGGGGCTTAAATTTTAAACTTGACGTTTACATATCTCCGACTCACGTTAATTTAAGTTCTGCATTTCAGATCATCACAAATTTATGAGTATTTCCCCTGGTTTTTACACAATAATCAATCATTTTTCAGTTGTGTGGTTAAATGTTTACTTTCCATGCTTGCGGCTTATTTCCAGGTGGTGGTCCCCCCCTCCCTCCCCCCCTCGGCCCCCCACATCGCCACACTCGTCGCCGAGATCACGGCACAGATCGGTCCGTTCCCCAGCGATCCTCTGACTCTCATCGTGCTCCCGGACAGGACTTACACCTCGTTCTCCAGTTGTGGCTTCGTCTTTACCAGGTGACTATGTTGTGAATTCTTTCACTCATTCATATAAGCCTCGTTAACGCTAGCATGTAGCAATAGCTGCATGGAAACATTCCAGTTTTAGTGGGATGCCACTAGAGTGTGCTATGCTGCATACTAATTTACGAATGCACTAATGTCATGTGTAATAATAACAATAGATAGTAGAAAACAAATGAAAATCTTAAATAATATAACAGGTCACTAACCTTGATTTGTCAACGATTTACAGTAATCCTTATTTGGTTACTCAGAGTTTTGGATACATGTAGCCATTTTCAAACCAAAACATCAAACATTTTCCTCCATTTGAGGGTCGTCAAACTTTTAAAAATTCCACATTTAACACATAAATTAAAATTTATGTTAAAATTATATTTATAATATTATAATTTATATTTATTTTAATTTATGTGTTAAATGTGAAATTTTTTAAAGTTTGACGACCCTCAAATGGAGGAAAACGTTTGATGTTTTGGTTTGAAAATGGCTACATGTAGCCGAAACTCTTGAGTAACCAAATAAGGATTAGTGTGAATCGTTGACGAATCAAGGCTAGTAACCTGTTATATTATTCAAAACATGATTCAGGAGGCAATCATCATGAATAAAAATGAAAATCTTGATTGCACATAATGCCTGTTAAAGTTTTACATAAGAAATAGTAATATCCTACCAGGTATTTACCTTTTAGTTCGTGCGTTGTCCCGTTGACCATATTGCACAGTATGGGACCAACCAATGGTTAATGGCTATTAGACCACATCATGATAGAAAAGAATAGACAATTAAATATGGTTAGGTTCGATAAGGTTTTAACCCAAGGTAGCTCCTAAACCTCCTCAATAGTGTAAAAACACTGAGACAAGATATTGCCTGAGGTTTACTTTGAACTTAGAGAATGGTTGAATAGATTTAATGTTGGTTGGAAGTTTTTGAAAAAGTAGCTTAAAGTAGTTTTTGAAATAAAATTAGCTTTTTTCTCAAACATCAACAATCCTGTGAGATAGGAGTTCTGTTATTTCTATTTCTGTAATTGCAATTATGGACAGGAGTGCGCACTAATTGGTTGGTTTTTACGAGGGCTGTTTTTTTTTCAAGTTCCGATAGGCCATAAATAATAAACACATTGACATAAAAAGATGATTTTATTACCAAAAGATTCGTAATTTCTTACTTATTTTTCTACGTAGTCAACAAAACTGTTGAGGCACTTGTCATAGCGAGAGACAAGTTTTCCTATACCCTCCTCGAAGAAGTCTGCCGCCAGTGAGCTCAGGTAGGCCCTTACAGTGGCTTGAAGCTCTTCGTTGTCAGCGAAGCGTCGTCCACCTAACCACGCCTTCATTTCTCGAAAGAGGTGATAGTCACTGGGCGCTAAGTCAGGACTATACGGCGGATGGTCGAAAACTTCCCATTTGAACTTTTGCAGAAGTTGTTTTGTGACATTGGCACTATGCGGTCGTGCATTATCGTGGATCAGGACCACGCCGGATGACAGCATTCCTCTCCGTTTGCTTTGTATTGCTCTCCGGAGGCGATGTAGAGTCTCACAGTATGATTCCTTTGTTATCGTTGTTCCCTGTTGCATGAACTCAACCAGAAGCACACCTTTTTGGTCCCAAAACACTGTAGCCATTGTTTTCCTCTTGGTCAAAGTCTGCTTGAATTTTTTGGGCTTGCTAGGGGAGTGAGTGTGCATCCATTGCTTCGATTGTTCCTTGGTTTCTGGATTTTCATACCGGACCCAAGTTTCATCCCCAGTAACAATAGACTTTAAAAAACTGTCTTTCTCGTTGTCACATCGCGTCAGAAAAGTTAGGGCTGCCGCCATTCGCTTCATTTTGTGATCCTCACTCAACATTTTGGGTACCCAACGGGCACACAGTTTTCAGTATTCTAGCTCGGTGGTCACAATCTTGTACAAGGAAGACCTTAAAATGGCTGGAAATTTGGTAGAAAGTTCATCAATTGTAAACCTCCGTTTCTCCCGGATCGCTTGGTCAACTCGTTCAACCAAACTTGCAGTAGCGACCGACTTCATCCTTGACCGCCTTCGTCATGGACGTCTGTTCGACCTTCAGCAAATAGCCTACACCATTTTCTTATCGCGCTATCACTCATACAGTGTTCACCATACACAACACTCATTCTGCGATGGATTTCAGCAGCACTACATCCTTCAGCTTGAAGGAAACGAATCACACTTCGCAACTCACAACTGGCGGGAGAATTGATCGTAGCGGCCATCTTTACTCGCCCGTAGCTCGGCTACGACTGATGGATTGGAGCCGGCAACGGCGTTGGTTGTAGTGGGGGAAAGCGCAATCGCACAACACGCAGCTTCGCCTCCCGCCACTACGCTGGTTATTTGGAGAAACAAATGGAACTTGAAAAAAAACAGCCCTCGTAACATATGGTCAAGTCACTATGCAATAAAGACTCGACATGTAATAATGTTGACTAAATGCAATAACTTCTGTCGGTAGCCCTGAGATCTACTCGAGTGAGGTCGACAGCCAGCTGCAGTGGAGTGGCTTGTACTGTCAGTTGGCGGAGGAGTTTCTCCGTCAGTTGTTGGAGTTCTCCAAGACTCCGCAGTGGTGGTCCGAGTTGTGGCTCTCCGAGAGTGTCGGATCCTTCCTCTCTTTCTCCCTCGTGGAAATCGACGTATGTACTTCAACAAATAACTGCAGGAGAACCTCGGTTATACGACACTTGATAACACAACATCCTCTATAATACACCTACTTTTTAAGTGCTTTTGAAATTTCCATAACACACAATGTAAAATTAACCTCCATAACTCGACAGCCAACCTCGATAATTCGACTTTTTTCCGATTTAAATTGTAGGTTTGAAACTCTATAACTGACGGTTTTAGGACTCAAACTCTTTGAGGCAAATTTTGCTGTTATATTAAAAGAAATAAAACAAAAGTAAAATTCTTATTTTAGTGAAAAAGAATAAAAAATTGCCTGAAAAATCCCCAGAACAGAAAAAAGTCACTTGGATGTTAACACTGATCAGCTTGGGGTAAAGTATTCTGGCACAGACAGTGTATTTTTGACAATTACACCTGCTTGATATTACTTTGTAATGTACACAATTGTTGCTATGCAAATCAACTATTTATGACTTAAAAATTATTTTTACTAAAGAAAGCAACAGTATATCTTAGTTATAATTAATATCTCACTAAAGGAATTTTGAAAATGGGTCCCTTCTAGTAGGTTACAATATTGTAATAGACTTTTTTCTGAATTATTTGTTGATTTAACCTAATTATTTTTGCTATAAAATCCAACAAAATGTTTTTCTTGGTTCTCTTATTGGGTAAATTATTTAGCCTGCAGCATCTCTTAAACCATTAGGTTAAAAATTTATTAAGTTATAACAATACAGTAAACCCTCTATAATGCAGCACTGCGCCAGTCCGGCACTCCAGTAATCCGGCGTTTTTGACAGTCGTGGTGGGGGATTCAAGTTGAGACACGTCGCTCAAACTATTGTAAACAAACAACTAGCGATCAGTCAGTTTCGTCGTGTAATTTACCCGCCGCGGCGTACGGTCGGACACACACTGGGCGATTTTGAAACTTCCGCCCGACTGTAGTGCGTAGATTTAAATGGACGCTTTCACACAGGGCGGTAGGAATACCGCGCGACAATAATGCCGCGGTCCATTTAAATCTATGCACTACGGGCGAGCAGCAGTTTCGACGTGGCAATAAAAATCGCCCCGTGTGTCTCCGGCCTATTTTTTTGCAAATTTTATTAACAGTAAATAGAGCGATGCAACGCGTAGTGCGTGACAGTTTGTAGTGCGTTGTACAGTAGTGCTTAGAAGCAAAAGAAAATTGACCGTTTTTTTACTACAATGGAATAAGGCATTCCGAATCACTATTGTCCTGCTGTATCGTAAGTTTAAGGTTATGTTTATTTCTAGTTTTTAGTAAGTACGGTGCTACATGCAGTATTAAGATTTTACTTCTTAAAGGTCATTTTAAATGGTGTTTGATTTTGATATACAACATAATAGTGCCCAGGCCCAATTAAAACGTGTTTTTGCTTTTACAATGTTTTTATTCAAAACCATCCAGTAATCCGGCATTTTCATTGATCCGGCAGTACCCTGGTCCCATATCTGCCAGATTAGTGAGAGTCTACTGTATATTTATAAATAGTAAAGATGTTGGCATATACAGAAATTTCCTCACAAAGACTGTATTTTGCTACAGATCAGGTTAGATTACCATGTAAGACACTGAACAACAGTAAAGGGTATTTCACGGCCCTTTTTTATGGGTTAAAGTCAGGAATAGAAAGGTGGTCAAGAAGCTGATTCTGTGTGGTCTTTGCTGTATTTGTCTGCATGTTGGAGATTATAAATTCATATCAAATCACTTAGATGATAACCATCTACTATTTCTTACAACACCCAACATTATTGAGGGAAATTTATTGTTAGATAAATTATTTTAATTTATAGCCATGGGTGCAAAACTGGTTGAATATCGTGGTGAGAAGTGAAGCTCTCGCAAGCACCGTTCCAGTCATTGTCACTCCATACCTCACAAAATGGGACGTAGAGAACCTTATAAGCAACCAGACCATCAAATATAAAGGTAAATCAGTAAACCGACATCGCTATTTTTATGTTTTTTTCAAAACTTGAAAATGACAGAAAAATTAGTGAAATTTTGCATCCTTAGAAAGATCCCCAGAACAGTCGCCAGTGAGTCGGTGGCGCAGTTGGTAGCGCACTCGGCCTCGGAGCTGTGGCTACAAAGCGTCGCAGGTTCGAGACCCGAGCTTGTCGTATACTTTTATCAGTACTGTTCACCCTTGTACTGTACCGGCTCACTGCTTGTCTTTGCTTGATAACGTCCACGCACAGATCAATAGTCTATGTGGGCGGGGCAAAGGCAAGGTAAAAAGAAAAAAGAAAAGAAAGAAAGAAAGACTTGGATTACTTGGATACCAAAAAGTAACAAATTTGCAATGAAGGTGAGTTACAAAACCATAAAAAAATTCTCAAAAGACAGCTCGATCCCAACATTAAATGAAATGTATAGACGAGGTATTTCTTTGACACATTGACTGCGGGGCACGTTGTGGAACATGGTCTGTGTCATGACCAGCATACTTGGGAATAACGAATAGAAATTCTAACAATTAGCGATATTCGTTAGTTTTTTCGACTAACTTCTAACATATTAGTTAGTTTTAAAAACTACTGGAAATAACTTCTACTCAGTTAGATTCTAGCTAACGAATAGATAATACTTTCGTTAGTAGTTTTGGAGTCTAAATAGTTAGATTTTTGGACAGGCGGAAGTAGGCCTACCTCAAATATGAGTTTTTTACGTGATCGGCGAGGGTTGTGTGCGGGTGTGCGGAAAGCAAAGAGAAGGGTCAGCGCCCTTGTTGACAAACAACAGGGGGGTGGGGTAAGTCCAGTTGCTTTGGTATGCCGTGGCAGCCAATAACAATACCGCAAGCACTGAGGGGTGGGTAAGGGGAATTTTTGGTGATTTGTCATCTTTAAACATTGTCTTCATTTTTCTGTGGTAGCAACCTGTGATATATGATTTAAGCTTTGTTAGTATTTAGTTGTATTGTAGTTTAGTTGGTTAAATAATTTTGTTGTGTATATAGTTTTTTTGTTATATTTTAGTGATAAATAAGTAATTGTTTTAATGTTACGAAGGTGAATAGTTTTAATTCTCTGAAAACTAACTTTATTTTCTATCAGTTAGTTTTTTAACTAACTAATAACTTCTATCAGTTACTTTTTTAACTAACTAATAACTTCTATCAGTTACTTTTTACGAGACTAACTAATAACTTCTTACAAGATAGAATCTTTGACTAACTTTCCCAACTATGTCAACTAGGGTGCGGGCCACATTCCGGGCTGTGGTTGGACCACTCACAACAAATCATTCTACTGTGCCCGCCACTTCACTGGGGACGGTTGATCTGTTAACTGCATGTAGTTTGGAAAAAGTGCTTTTCAGGGATATAATTTGGTGATGGATTAGCCTCTGGATCAAAGTATTACACTAATGAAAATGTTTAAAATATTTGTTGCGTCAATTTGATCCGTTGTAGTTTAACACTACGGCTGTTTCGTACTTCTAGGAGTTCATCTTCAGGTGACAAATGTTGGTGTTAAAAATGCATCTCATCGGTGGCTGAGTTGGTCAGAAGATAAAACTTTTCACATAAACACAGAGACACAAAATACGTACAAACACACGACATTTAAACAATTAAAAAGCAAAACTTGGCCAAGTAAACGACCATTACACATGAGTTGCGGCACTGGTGGATGTAGCTTCATGATGCTTTTTAACCGTTTAAATGTCATGTGTTTGTACGTATTCTGTGTCTATGTGTTTATGTGAAAAGTTTTATCTTCTGACCAACTCATCCACCGATGAGATGCATTTTTAACACCAACATTTGTCACCTGAAGATGTACTCGTAGAAGTATGAAACAGCTGAGGTGTTAAAGTACAACGGATCAAATTGACACAACAGGTATTTTAAACCTTTTCACAATTGATATAATTTGTTTGTGTCTCCCACCATTTTGGTTTGTGGTACGCATTGCAATATTACTTTAGCACCCAGGGTAAGTATAGGGGTATATGGCTTGCAGTCAATGTGTCACATGATCTTGCTAGTATGAAGTCATCTTCTCATAAAGCCGGGACATGTTCCTTCAGACTTTCATGTCAGTCTTTACCGAATTTGGATATTGAGTCCAGCAGAATATATCAAATATTGTGGAAAGCAATTTTACTACTTTGATAGTAAACTTGTCTCTTAATCTTTCACCCTTGCCACTCTTATATTACAGAGCAGGGAAAGAATGTCTTTCCCAAGACTTTAGTCCCAAGCCTCCCAAGGTAGTTGATCATGGATACTTGCTCATGTAGCCCAGAAGACAAAATAGACCTTGTATTGACACAGACTGCAGACAGGCAATTTTTCTTACCTTTTTCTTTTAACAGTTAATAAAAATAGAATTGTTTTAAAACAAAAATATTTATTATTGGACATCCATTTTTGCTGAACTTTTTAAAAATACAGTTCACTTTTTTCAACTCATCGATAAGTTTCTTTAAGATTTTATAATATTTTTTTATTATTGCGCAATATAAAAAAAAAGCTATATAAATATAATATAGCTTATATAAATATATAAATATATAAGCTATATAAATATATAAATATAAAAAAGCTATATAAATATATAATATATATATAAATATAATATAAAAAAGCTATATAAAAAATAATAATATAATATTATTTTTTATTATTTTTTATTATAGCTTTTGAAGAACTGATTAGTAGTTGTCACAGAAGTACAGGGAATTCGTCCTCTACATCAAGCAGCTATTTTGTCCTCTCACTTACATCATAGGGGCCGTCCATAAATTACGTCATCTGAAAGTTGGGGGAGGGGTCCAGAATGGAAATGACGGTAGGATGATGTGCATTGGGGGGGTGGGGGGGGAAATGCTGAGATGAAGTCATTTTTGGATTGGAATTCAATTTTTAAAACAATTTTTGTTTTTTTTTTAACAAATTTAGATACGAAAATAGTAAACTTTCTATGTAAATTCAATAAATTACAGTTCAGAAAACAGTTCAGAAGTACAAATTCAGAAGTTCAAAAGCCCAGAAGTTTCAGAAGGTTCAGAAGTTGAAGTTGAGTTAGATTCTTTGGAAACTGTGTTCTAGATGCTTACAATATCCGTTAAAACGGTCATTTTAGCTTCAGGTTAAAACAAAGCTACAGTAAATGCAGATTTGAAATGATCAATTTTTTATATTTCCAGGTAGCATCAGCGACCATTACTGCTAGCACTACAAAGATCAAAAAGTTCTGGGTTGAATCATTGAATCGTTGATTAAATCAAATTAGCCCAAAATGGGTCTAAAACCTAATTTGATGTTTTAACAACCCTACAGAAGAAACCTTTAGTATGGTTTTTCTAAGACTGGCATTATTTTAGAACTTTGATGTCATTTTTCAATGGTGAGGGGGGGGGGTCAGGCGCATTATGACGATAGGATGATTGTAGGGAGGGGGGGTCCAAAAATGGCAAAACAACGATGACACAATTTATAAATGACCCCTTACCTAATACAGTACACCTCGGATTATCCGGATTAATGTGGTTGAACACCGATCCGGATAACGAAAAATCGGATAATCCGAGTTCGTTACAATATCGCCTAAATAGTGATGGCGTACCTTAGCCCCTACTTATTTGATGCTGCAAACGATATATCAAGAATGTACAACATGTTAATCTTTCAAATTTTATGGGGGTTTAATTTTGAAACAAATTTAAGAACTAAACATTATTAATCATTCTAATGTAATGTTAACTTTTACCATACTTTTACGGTTTAGGTTTGGAATAAAATACCAGATTAAAATATTTCATTTATTAAATAATCATAACTCAAAACTGAAATAATCATGACGAAACTTAAATTAACTCAAAACCTATAACAGTAACTCTTCTTAAGAAATAATATAACACATCAATTGACAGCAATAAACACGCGCAAAATTGCCATAGGCTACGCCTTTGTTGATTGCGCCCCAAGTAGAAATCCAGAAAACTACGTTCACGAAAATGCTGTAATGTACTGTTTAGGCAATGCGGTTCATTCAATTATTGTGATTCCAAATGCCTACAGAAAAATATTGCATTTGAATTTTACTTTTAGGAAGCGCATTTCACCTGTAAACTTGCTAAAATCATGTTTTTGCCGTAATTTCAATTTTTTAATTTCTCGGATGGACCGGTCTGGATAATCCAGGATCGGGATAATGTGGGGTCCGGATAATGCGAGGTGTACTGTAATCAGGTTCAATCGGGGATGATGTGTTTGCAGGTCTCAGCACTCTTCTAATGTGGAATGCCACCATGCCTGAAGGACTCGTCAAGGACACAATGATCCAGTTCGTCAAATTACCGTAAGTGTATTCCTGATCATTTTCTTGTATCACAGGTTTTGCAAATTATAGTAGTCAAGTTATTTGAAACCCAGCAGTTATGATGAATTTCCAAATTGTTGAGGTACCGAGAGGACCAAAGTATGGAAAAGTTTGGTAATAGGGACTATTCATATGTACATTTCAACCATTTAGATTGTTGAAAAAGTAAAATATTAAAATTAAAATTCTTTATTTGCAATTGACAATTTTTAAAATTGTATTATAAGTGTCAGTTTTAGTAATAATTAATGATACATTTGTTTTAAAACTTATAAACGCAAAGTTTGACGCCAGTTTTGATTACATCTGTATAAAATCAAAACTAGCCAGCCAAAAACTCATCAACAGAGTAAAAAGCCCTTTCCACTAAAAAAATATTTTTAGTGCCTTTTTAAAAGATGCTGGTGTTATCTTATCCAATATTTTGTGGAAGAGCTGCAGCCAAATCTAATTTGTGGGAATTTTGCCTATGTAGAAATCTATTTCTTGTAAAGTGGTCATGAATATCTATCTGCGCTTAATTGGAATGAAGAATGTTTAAATTTAAAAAATATTACGGTCTAAAAAATGTATTACAATGCCAAAGTTAAATTGCTTAAAGATTTGAAAAGTTCTCGTCAAGACGTTCGCCTATTGACTCCGGAAATTATTCTGGCAGCCCTTTTCTGTAATTTAAAAACACGTGAAAATAACGTACTGGAAGCTGAGCTCCAGAGCACAATGCCGTAAGACAGTCTTGATTCAACCTGTGAAGATTAAATTAATTTTGAAATAAATATATTTTTGAATTTAGCAAATCTACATAGCAGAAACAATTGTGGAGACAGTTTTGTGCATAATGTATTAATATGCTGCGATCATGAAAGTTTGTTATCGAATATCAGTCCGAGGTATTTGCTTTCAGGTAAAAAGGGAACTTCAAAAATTTCTCTTCATTTTGTCCGATCATTCTCTCGCGTTAGCACGTAATCATAAGAATCCAGAGCACAATACTTAATTATATTATTGTACTTGAACTTGTTTTCTGAATATTTTATGAAATGACTACAGTAGAATCCAATATGGACCCCAAGGGGCCCTTGAATGGCTTTCAATGGGTCTTGGGCTATAGGGGTTGGAATTATGGGCTGAAAGAATTCATAGGTAGCAAATGATAGCATCAAAAAGTAAATAATGCAACCTTATAAATAATCAACGAATGTAGTTTGGTACTAATAACATACTGTCTTTAATATTCTGAATGTTTTAATTTTGTCACAAGAACTGAAAGTAAATTTTGCGACAGGAACGTTGCACACAAGACGACAGCTAACAGCTCTGATTGTATTGTTTCAAGTTGAGACACTTTAAACGTGCCGTAATCGCTGGCTTTGTCTTTTGCAGTTATAACGGCTCTTTTTTAAAAAAAGATTCTTGAGGGAATTTGGGGCTTAGCAATGAAGTTAGAGTATTTTCTTTTTCTGGTTACTAATTGTAAAAAAAGTTATCTACCGATTTTAATTGGCTTTGCATGGTGGCATACTTAGCAGGCATTTGTTAACATATAAACCTGTTGAATTTAATACCACAAAAGCACTCTGTGGATAGCCTCAGAAAGGGAGGCAAGATTGAAGCAATAGTAAAAAATGTTTGTGTCTTGGTGAAAATAGTTTATAATAATTTATCGTCAAAATGCCCTACTCTACAACGTTTTTTAGAGTTGTGCTCTGTGTTCCTTTCAATCTAAATTCATAATCAGATTCCAGATTTTGAAACGTTGTGGGGCTTGTTATCACCAATCATCGATGGCAAATGTTCACAATAAACCTAACATCATCATCTAACCACCACCATCAATGTATTTCAAACAATTCACCCCTGACTGGTTTATCACAGCTGATCCTCTGTCATGTCCTATATGTTATTAAAGTGTGGGGAGCATCACCACATGTTCATAAGGTTTTTCTTGTTCAAAAGCGGGCTGCCCCTATCATCAGAGGGCTACCCACATTGCACACTTGAAAAGGGGCGTTTTACTTACCAAACATTCTTACATTCCCATCTTTGTACATATTAAACGTGATCTTGCCCACAGTAAATACCCTTGAGAATTTCCCAGTTGTAGGCGCAAATCATAGGTAACCGGCATGACGAAAAAATTAAGAAAAAGTTGAGAATAGTAATCCTATCTCAATCGAAGTAAACTGTTAACATTTAATTTTTGAATGATTTTTTAGGCATGTCGAAAATCTCCACACACCTAGACATCGCCTTGCCCTTTCTGAGAGGGGAATGGTGTATCCTGGATCCATCTTTTCAACAAACTCTCTGCTGAAATAAAGAGTCTAAGGGGCGCTCTGTTCAAAAAGGCATTGAGCAATTTTTTGATCGACAGGGAAATTTTATGGTCTTAATGAATTCCTGTCAACCCGAATGCTCAACATTCTTATTATTTCGTATAGAAAATGTTTACTTTACTCTTTGTATAATAATTTCATAAGTTGTTGATGACTGAGATGTATATTTTTTTGTATTTTATTCAGAATAAAGAATGTCTTGTCTTGTCTTTCAGCCAATCGGTAGTGAACACATCAGACCTGGTCGGTATCATGGTGGAGAACATCAACGCTAGCAGCAGCACATACGACGTGACGCCAGCCGTGCCTCTACTGGCCAACTGGCTGACTCAGCCCTCCAGTCCTCTCGTCCGGTTCTCCATTGATAACAGCTCCTCGTTCTCTCTAGCTCAGGTAAATACAGTACAGCCATTCTAGAATAGAAAAGCCTCAGCTCAGAAAGACCAAAATACAATTCGTTCTGTTTGTTTTAGTAAAACTCCTTTAAAAATGGTAATCCTGTCTCAGTCCAAGTAAGAAAACTGTTAAATTACTATCTGTACAGGATTTAATCTGCCCCAGTTGTAAATACTACAGTGGAATTAGTATACTCTGTTTTGGAAATGAAGCTTTTTTTATTTTGTTTGTTTCCCTTTCTGTGGTGTTTTTTTCTTCATTATCATATTCTCCAGGAGTAGTAATAGCGTCACAAATTCAGAACAAGATACATTCGATGTAAATTTAACAATACAATGGACTGGTAAAATTGACAGAAATAACAGAATAAAAACATTATTGATAAAACTCAATAAAAACAATTAAGTCAGGAGGACAAAATTATAGAAAATCAAATTAATAAAACTCATCAAGAATAGCGGTTGGTTTTAGATTTAAAAATGATATCAATATAAATCAGAACAAGCCTTGATGAAGGTTGTTAGTGATTAAAGGAGTAAAGTTACATTATAAAATTATTACATTTGAAAATCGACAAAGTAAGGGATTTAGCCTAAAGAAATTGTGATATTATAACTGAAAAACTTGTCTCCATTTTCAAATTCTTCCACAGTGTAGCAGGGTCGCTCTTGTAGCCATTTCATGATGTTTTTTCTCATCTTTAGGTTGCAATCGGTGTTCTTCACCTTACCGGAAAGTACGTTCAGGAACTTGGCTCCCAGATATGATGGTTGCTTTTCATAAAGTGAGAGATGATGAATAGGGAGGATGTTGTTGGCCCTTCTTGTATTGTAAAGGCCCGTTTTCACGATGCTAGTGGATGAGGCAATTTGCCGGATCAGCTGACTTGAACAATTTGCTTTGCCAGTCCAATAAAACGACAAGCCGTTCACACGCTGTTTTCTATTGGCACCAGCATAGCATACCCACCATGACCAAGCAGTGTTACCCTAAGTTCTTCAGAAAATTACCCTAAAAAATTCTTAAATCACCCTAAATCCAATAAAACTAATAATTTTACCATTTTATATCTAATTTAGCCTTTTTTTAAGAATACAAAATTCAAACTATTGTAACTCAATACATTTTTTATGACTATTAATGGATGCATTTAATATAAATAAAAAATCAAAATAATACAAAAAATATATTTAAAAAAATTATAAAAAATAGTATTAGTAAAAACCGAAATTAAAACTTTGACAGCTCCGCAAATGACGTATTTACCGCATAAACAATTCAACCTGTTTTGGCGGTCTGGCTCAAACAGGCCTATTTGCCTGGCATGCATGTTCACACGATACCGATCGGTGCGGGGAGGTGTCGCTGGCGCAGGCTTATTAGCCTCAGTCTACTCTAGGGGACAATGCAGTTCCAGTCCAACCAACCTGTCTGTTGGCACGCCGATTGGCTCAGAAGTGCCAATCATTTGTTGTTATTTGACTGTCTTATGCCGATTGTCTACCCGGTTGGCATCATGAAAACGGGGCTTAATTGTGAGTGTCTGTTCGTGACAATAAAAATTGATGTTGTTGTGCAGGGGTCGCCGCTGCGGCCGGTCTCGGTGGCGGTGGCGGAGGGAGCCTCCGCGGACTGGGCCGCCACGCGCCAGGCTCGCTGGCTCCTCACCGACTCCGCCCACTTCCCCTTCCCCAACATCTCCGAAGATAGCGTCATCAACATCGAGACCGGTGTGTACCGCGTACCGTAGCTCTCAGTTTATTTTTATATTAACACCTATACTGAAACCCTCAGTCTGTGAGACCCCTATTTAAAATAATGGACGGCAAATAAATAATCAGTAACCGAAACCCTCGGTCTGTGAGACTCCCGTATAAGAAATAATGGACAACAGACTAATGGGAACCGAAACCCGCGGTCTCTGAGACCGGCAAGTAATTGAAAATCGGGAAGTCAAGTACGGAAGAACCACTCAAATTGAAAAAAAAAACTGTGCGAAGGTCAAGAGAAAGGAGAGGGAGGAGGGCACTGGGAGGGGTAGCACCAGCCTTCCAGCAGTGTTGCCAATATCAACAAGTGAATTTCCCTGAGGTCTGTAAGACCGGGGATTTCGGTATAGGTGTTAGTAATTCTTAATTTTCTTTCATACGGTAATTAATTTTTGTTGTTTGCCTCCGATCACTATTTGAATTAAATTCTAGAGATTAAAATGCCTCATTCCGTCGAGTGATCTGTCAACTGATGAGTGGTGACCGGTTTCAACCCAACAATGGGGTCATCCTTAGGCGTTAACACAAATTAACTTTAAAGAGGTCCAGTGACAGAAAACATGTTTGTTTAAGGCTGCAATAGCACATTTTTGCATAAAAATTGCAAAAACTCATTTTCATTGTGGTTTGATGTTAATAACCTTTACAAAGTTTTTTAGGAAATAAAATTGCACAATTTTTTTGTCTTTGTTCAATTTCTGTCAAATTTATGGTTTTAAGATATTTAGTTTATAAATATGAAAATGGCTGCCATTTCTAAATGGTACAAAGTAGAATCTTGATTCTCTGTCTCAAAATAGGTCCTATTAGTCAACATATACGTACCAACTTTAAAGTTGATATCTTTAGTGGTTCCAAAATCATGTTAAAAACACATACATACACTGACAGACGGATTACTGAGCATTTCAGAACCCATGTTTACAGGAACTTTTTTCTTAATTTTGATGTAAGTAACCATATCCTGAAGTCTGGAAGGGTTTTTCGTAAACATTCTGTATCCTATGCTCTTAAATGAGTAATGTTATTGTGCGTGGGTGCTTGCTTGGTTAGTGGTTTGCACAATTATCTCAAAAATGGCTTTGAGGATTTCCTTCAAAGTCTAGAAATAAGTAATTTATGACTCAAAAACGTCTTTTATGCAGATTACTCGGCGAGAGAAAATCTAATAACGCAATAAAACTAATTTTCAAGTTGTTAAATTTTAACATCGGCCTTATGAGTTGCCATAATGACAACGAAAAAAACAAGGAAAGTGTAAATAACCGAAGTAATCTTAACAGCTGTTTGGAATCTACAGCCACCAAGGAATAATACAGCGAATAGAATGAAGAGTTCATGATGCAATGAAAAGGGTTTCTATTTATCAATTTTGTCTGTGTATGACATTGAAATATTTTATAGTAATTGGATGAACTGGTAAACATGAAATAACACCAAGCAAGGCTCGGTCCACCTCGGTCCACTAATAATAACAACTTAGGAGTTTGCAGGGCCGTACCGAGTGGCGTACGCGGACAGCCAGTGGGCGGCGCTGCGCGAGGACGTGGTAGCGGGCTGGGCGCCGGCGGCCGTGGCGAGTGCGCTGGCAGACGACGCGGTGGCGCTTGCTCTCGGCGGCCAGCTCAACTTCTCCCTGGCTCTCGCTCTGCTGAACACCTCCCGCAGCGACCTGGAGTGGTGGCCCGTGGTCACCGCCTCCCAGGCCATCACGGCCAACATCGGTGACGATGAATATGGCCGCAGCGCTTTTGGTGTAAGTTTTCCTAGAAATAGTGATTGGCAGTTCAATTCTTCTTAGTGAACCGATTCTTTTGAATCACTCAATTCAGACCTTCCAACTCTCCCGGGTTATGCGGGAGTCTCCCACAATCTGACGTCCACTCCCGCTCTCCCGCTTTCATTAGAAAAACTCCCGCATATCTGATATCATACTATTTATACATATACATTAGGGAATTTTTTATCGCATTAACGTTATGAGTCTGCAACTACATGAAAACAAATGTAGTTTAATGTCACTTTCCTGATTTGCTTACAAATTTTCAATTTTCAATAATTTTTGTACGTTTTTGGTGATATGAAATTTAATTTTTAAAACACTATAAAATTGAATTTTAAAACCCTTTACATGTTGGTAAAAATGCTTAAAAATGCTTAAAATACATACACATTAGAGAATACATACACATTAGATGAATTTTTAAAACCCTTTACATTTTGGTAAAAATGCTTAAAAATGCTTAAAATACTTAAATGATTTAAATTTGATCCAAAAAAATAAAAGTGACTTGAGAATAAGCTTGAAAACTAAAACCACCTAATTACAAACAGATGAACCCATAGTTTAAAAGAATTGAGTTGTATGGACTGTTTTCCTGATTAATTGATTATCAAGCTACTCTTCTTAGTTAATATACCATTTTGGCCTTGACGAAATAAAAAAAAACTCGAAAAAAGACATTTAAAATTTTCCCTAAATCCAATAGTTTCTGAAATACCAATGGTGACACAGTTAAGTTGGACACCCTGTATATTGGGCAAATAGGCCATTGAGTTGATGACAATGGGTCAATTGTTGCAGTTGTACTTTGCCAGCCTGTTCTCGGCAGAGTTGTTGCAACAGCTGGACCTGCGCGACGCTGCCAACCACACGGAGCTAACTGTCGCACGAGAGCTGGTCACGCCGTGGCTGTGTCAGTTCAACATCAGCACCTGTCGCGAGGCTGCTGTCCAGCTCGGTGGCCCCCTGTGGCAGGGCAACACCTCAGGGTGAGTCAGGGATCTGTCTCGGGACCTTATTTATTCTTTTGAAAACCAAGATTTTAATTTTAGGTTCTGTATTTATATTGCAAAACTTGTTAAAAAAATAAACAAAGTAATTCACTGTATAATTTTAATTTTGATAAACATAGTCATAATACTAGAAATAAACATGATGTGCAAACTCATTTTGTTAGATTAAGTAAAACACTGAAGAAGCCATCTATAATTGGTACACGACTTTTTAATAAGTTGTCCCTTTGCATTAGGCTTTTAGATTTAAGCAAGGCCACACTATAATACAGGCCAGAGTCTCCCCCTCTCCTCCCTGGTGCCACGTCACAACACCGGCCGAACTCCTAGCGCTGTGTTAGAAATATCAACTAATATCATACGAATATTGTAAACATTTACCAAAACATTATGACACCAGAAACATCAAAATGAAAACAATGAGAATCTCAACTGTCAAATTAAAAAAAATCATCTGATGAAAAGTAAACAAATTACTTTTCTGTGATGTTTACCGTTTTTTAATCCAAGAAATTCTTGATTTATTTAAAATAATTTTTGGCAGCAGTTAATAATTCATTGACTTTTGCAGATTAAAAAAAAATTGTTTTTAAACGAAACTCAAAAACTATGTAGGGCACGATAGTTTTAAGAGTGTGACAATGAATCGCTATAAGAATGCATTACAAAAGCGTCTGTGATTTCGTCTGACAATGTGACGTCACCACGAAAGGACTCCAGCCTGTAGTGTAGTGTGGCCTTGATATATGGCATTTTAAGACTTCTGTAACCAGTTTCTTGCTTAAAAATGTGTTTTATTCTGTTGATGAATTTTTAAATGGAAGTTGGACTAGAAAAGACTTTCAGTGAAGAGGATCTCCTACAGGCCAATTTTATTTTGTATAGTCCATGTCACTTGACGAATCCAATGTATTCTATGAATATTAATGGAAATAAAGATCTTATGTCATAAGTTCTAATTCAATAGAAATCTACAACTCAGATACCTGATACAGAGACATATTATAATTCTAAATCGATAGATATATAGGAAGTATATCTCTGTCATTGATATCAACAACAAAAATTATGCTTAGTTATACAAATGTTTCTACAAAAACTATCAAAATAACTGGCAAAACTATCGATAATAAACTGTTAAAAGTTTCAACAAAAAAGGGATTTCTGCAAACTATAATATTCCTTTTTTATAAAAAATATTGATTAATTGAAGGCTTTGAAAATTATGATATCCTTCCTCGATCTTCTTTTAAATTCCTGCAGAAGGTTTATCAAAAAAGAAGGTCCAGCAATGCTCATATTACTTTCTTTTAGAGTCAGACGATGTTGCTGGGTGCAGAAGTTGCCCCATACCTCATTGGTTTGTTGTAGGTTAGCATGTGGTAATGCCTACAAAGAGATTAATGAGATTGTCTTGACTCTTGAGCGTAATAAAAAGTGGCTTGCTTGCAGTGTTCAGTGCAGCTTGTTCTAAAAATGGTTCTTACAATTTTTTTGTACTTGAAGTATATGGCACTTGAGTGGCCCCAAAGGATAGAATCATAGGAAACTTGAGACTGTAAAGAAGCAGAGTAAGCTACTCTGAGATAAAGAAAGTGCCAAGTGTTCTGTCGCAGAATCGCTGGAAGTGACCTGGAGAACGTGGCGTGCTACGGGGCCCGCTACACGCCCGGGGCCCTGGGCCCGCTGCTGGGGGCCTACCTGGGAGCTGAGACCCCTCGGCTCCGTAGACTCTTCACCATCGCTCTCTCCTGCCTCACCGAGCCCGTCGGCGTCTCTGGGTGAGTACCACTGCTCCACCCGTATGTAGCATATTGGGCCAATATTATAGTTGACTACGGTACGGTTCGGTTTCTAACTTGATTCCTACGAACGTGATTATGAGGATCTTAACCCATGAATTTTATTTTCCCCTGGAGAGCCATTGGATCTTTTCCGTTATACGTATACCACTGTTTCGGGTTTGTTTTTCAAGCTTGATTTGTGTAAACTAGGTTAGGTTTAGGTTAGGTTAGGAAAGAAAGTTAGGAAGAAATAGAAAATAAAAGACTAGGACAAGTCTTGACAGTCAGTAGCGATAGCGGATATTTTCCGTTATAGTATGCCACTGTTTCGGGTTTGTTTTTCAAGCTTGATTTTAGTAAATTAGGTTAGGTTTAGTTTAACCTAACCTAAACTAACCTAACCTATCCTAACCTAACCTAACCTAACCTAACCAACTGCAAGTGGTATCGCTAGACAGCCAGACGCTGGCTTATCGCGTCTAGACAGAGATAACGGTAGATAAGGTATCTAAACCGCAGGTAAAATATTCTTACAAGGGATTTCCACTTTAAAACGATTAATAACAATTATCTGACCTAGTTTATGGTGCTCGATCAAAAATCAAGTTTGAAGGGTAAATTTGGAATGGTGGTATACATATAACGGAAATGATCCGAGCCATTTTTAACAAACACCGATTTATTAAGAAATAGTAATACTGGCAGGAAAAGAAATATTTGACCCCTTAATTTATTCAATCTAGACTGTTCACATTTTGGAATCACAAGGATCTGGCTCCGACAGGCACAGTTCTGAATAACGATCTTCTATAAAGGAATAATAATAATGTTATAATGTGGAATTTGGAAGGTTCGATTAGGGCTTAATTTAGTAACCAATTGGTTTACGTACCAGCTCCAGCTCCCCGCTCTCACCCCGTGACCGGGCTGAAGAGGGCTACTCCTCCATAGCGGTGACAGACGATGTCGCTCAGACGACGGTCAGCAGGCGAGAGAACGGTTCCTTACCTCAGTCGGTGTCCCCTCTGCACTTTGAACTTTGACCTTACATGTAGACTTGGCAGGGCTGGGGTCGAGTTTCAAATAAGCTGGAGTGATGGCAATATGATTGACGTCACACGTATTTATTCTTAAGGCAAAAACACCTTTATACGTGACACCTCTGAAGTGACCTATTGCATGTATTTGTTTAATGGTCAATAAATTCTTGAATCTTGAATCTATACAAATAGTTTGCTACAAAGATGACCAATAATTATGAGCTACCCCCCAGTGGGACCCTAACTGGCTTTTGCTAGTTTAGGTACCAATAGTGGGTACAGTAATGGAAGTTGTCACAATTGGAGGCAGTTTTGTAGCTGCCTTTCAGTGAAAAACTTAAGCTCCCCACCAGGGGAGGCTGAGCTCAATGGCAGGGTGGGCGGGGGTGTACTGGTGACCAAGATGAGGGCCAATAAGAGGGCCACCTGATCCCTTGAGGCCCTGTGCCTGCATCCATGGACAAAAGGTATACCTTTGCCCACCCAGTCTATGCTTGGTCGAACCTATTCCATCTACCTATTCCTTTTTCCTTTTGCTTCCCTTGTATTAATCTACTAAAGGCTGTGATCCTGAGGGGTAATAGAGGGGAAGCTTCCTTTCTGTTCCGGTAGCTGTAAAAAAAGCCAAAATAATGGCTGAAGCACCCTCACAGGATTTTCCTGTGGGGTGGGGAAACCCAGAGTTTTTTTAATTTCCATGGTTTGTTTCAGATTGCTGAACGTTATCATCAACGTCAACAGTACCCAAGCTGCCTTCAGAATTGAAGATTCCCAAGCCACTTTGAATCAAAGTGATGCTCAGCAAATTCTGATTGGGCTGGCTTCTACTCTGGAAAATGCCCAAACGGTCTTGGATTTTGTTGTCAGTCAGAGCACATACATTCAAGAGAAGTAAGAAAAATTTGTACAATTTTTTCTTCGATATAGGGGGATATTTTCTAGAATCAGGATGAATGTGTGGGGCTCAGACTAAAAAAATTGTGTTGTTACAGTATTCAGTATATGAAATTATTGATAGTATAAGTTATCTTAAACCTCTTGTCTGTGTGACTCAGGGTTTACCTTCAACTCTATGTTTCAGAACAAATTCAACAATTTGTTTATTCTCATAAAAAGGCAAGAAATGTTCCATTACTGAAATTCCTTGCAAGGATTACAAAATACTTTACCTCAACTTGACAGTTTACATAGTTAACTTTATTGTACTTTTCCAGGTTTGGTGTGAGCACATTGTCATCTGTTATCAAGAGTCTGGCTAGAAACAGGATCAACCTCTCCCAAGTAAGATTTGTTTTATTACCATTTGGTTTGCTCTATTTCAAATTTGATTTCAAAATTATTTATTCTAGATGTTTGAGCCATGCTCTCGACTTAGCGAAACGGTTTGATATTTCACTCAATTTAAAACCAAATCAAAATCCTAGACATCAGTCGTTTTGGATCTTACTAAAGTTGCCCATTTTGTACATACAGTACTTTCTTTTGTTTGCATCACACGTGTGTTTTGTTCATATACTTCATTTAATCTTCCAAGGATCAAATTGGCAATTTATTATTTGATTAAATCGTTTTCGTGTGGTTCCAGCTTTCTTCGCTGATCGGTGATCAAGATCTAGACCAGTACGTGTGGCAGGCTGCCAGTGAAACGCTAGCCCTCTACAACCTCAGTCAGACTTGGTACAATGATTACAGCCAACAGCTCTACCAGTATTTGCCAGGTAAGTCATTTAACCTGCAATATAGTATTATTACTTACTGCCTTGCACAATCAAATGGAGAAAACGCTGTTACGTGTTTCACCGATTACAGCATCTTCAGACAGCAATCACACATTTATACACTTTCAATTGTTCATCACACAAAATTTACCTATTGAATCGTTAAAATTATTAAATCGCAGTCATTACACATATTAAAAGATTAGATTTATTCTTTGTTTGAAATTCATTGTTGGTGATGGTGATTTTATATTTTGATTAGGATTTTTGCGGACATTTGCCATCACTGATTAGTAAAACTTGTTTTTTACTAATCAGTGATGGCAAATGTCCGCAAAAATCCTAATCAAAATATTAGATTTATAGTGGGAGCTCCCGTATTGGTGTACAGAGTACAGATCTGTTCAGCCCAGAAGTCCTGTGGGATGCGCATGCGCAGTGAAGATTTCCCTTACCGCGAGTCTCAGTACAGTCAAATTTCAAAATAAGTCATCAGTCAAAACATATGATTCTTTGTCTACAACAATATTTGTAATGTTAACATAGTCAATGTGGGATGTTAAGTTGACTGTACACAACCGATGAAGGAAAAACAGTGGTGGGGTTATTCTCCATCTCTCTCGCACCTCCACCCCTACTAGACTTCCTGGCTGAATAGATCTGTATAGGAGTTGAGGTGAAAAATAAAATCCGAAAGTTGAACTGCTGTCTGAAGATGCTCGATTGCTCGGCAAAATGTGTCACAGCATTTCCTCCATTTCATTGCTCAAGGCAGTAAGATATAATAATATATTACTGATACAAGCAATCTTGGAACCTGATCATTAAAAAACCACTTAATCTGCAAATCACTCTCCAACATCATAGTCTCTATGAGGCAACATAACCTTTCTGTGGAAAAATTTAAAAAAAGAAACGCTTTGTATATTTCTTCTTATCAAAAGGAACTTCATTTATTCCACACGGTCTTTTATTTTCCGAATCCAACTTTCATAAGTTTTTTGATTTTGATTTTCATGGACATTTGCATCACTGATTTGCAGATCAAGTTTCATGACGTTTTGGGATCTGGAATCTGATACAATCTCCAGTGGAAAGGAACCTGACGTAGAAAATAGCAGAGATTAGTAACACAAGCCAGGAGGGCCTGTGCAAAAAACATCACTTAAACAGAGAACTGTAAAAGCAGTCAAGAACACTAAATGCTTAAACAAAACAAAACACAAAAATACAAAAATCACCGATTCATCAGTCAA
The DNA here is from genome assembly GCA_035578135.1 of Flexamia atlantica. Classification (NCBI taxonomy): domain Eukaryota; kingdom Metazoa; phylum Arthropoda; class Insecta; order Hemiptera; family Cicadellidae; genus Flexamia; species Flexamia atlantica. The sequence continues at coordinate 57,438,849 of JAQJVK010000007.1, forward strand.
AACAGGGACACGTTCACACCCAACCAGAGCAAAGACTGGCTGGAAGAAGAGGAAATGGGTGGGGACCTCAGCCAACAGAGTTGCACTGCACTTTTGGTGGCGAGAACCCATGGGCACCCCCCTGGCTCACAAAATATCGAGGAAAATGAAAAAATTTTAGACAGTTTTTACGTAAATATGTTTCCAACCCCTCAGCGCAGAAATGCTATGGCGCAGGTCTCTGGGAACCAATCCGCTGTCAATCGTTTTAATTCCATCCTGTCCCGACCAATGGCTACTGTATAACGCTGTACTTCGTTCCAGTATGAATAGACGTAGTTCTTTAAGACTCAGATAAGTAGCAGCACCATGCGTTTTTAGCAGACTAGCGCTACAGTAGTGTTGTCATCAATTAAATATTTTTTTACTGTACTAATTTAAATAAGGGCCTTTTTAAAGTACCAAATATATTACAAATGCATTAATGAAAGAACAGCAGCAGCACAGGCTTAACAGTGCAGTAGCAGCAGTAAGCCTGGTGCCAAAAGGATATGTATCCAACACAAGTGCCGTGTGCAGTGCTGCACTGCATAGTGTGCAAATGCTACTAAAATAACGTTTGCATTTGTATGCACAAATTATTTAAAGTAACATCCTCGTCCCCCTTCCCCTCGCCAAAACTAACCTTAATTCTTGCAACCCTCCTGGTTAAATCCTCCCAGCACCCACACAGGAACCTAAAACAAAGACATAAGATATATATATATATATATATATATATTCTAAGTCTGTTGTATTGCTTGATTTTTTTAAACTGGTCATGTTGCCCCTTGGCCTTGCTTTAGAATTAGAAATAACACTATTAGTTTGCAGTTTGTTTTCCCTGTCATTCAACTCTTTGTTTTGGAAGCCTTTCTGGCCTCGCTTCAACTGAGGATTGAGGATTGCCTAATTTCAATTTTCAGTTGAAATAAGGCCAGTATGGCTACCAAATAGGCTTCGGGACTATCCATAAATTATATCATCGCTTTTGGGCCATTTTTGGACCCCCACTCCCTAAAATTATCCTACCGTCATAACCCGCCTGACCCCCCCCCCCACCATTAAAAATGATGCCATACTTCTAATTAAGTAAAATTATGGCGGTTTGAAAGAAAACCCTGATTAATGTTTTATTTAATGGGCTGTTCAAACTATCAAATTAATTTTTAACCCATTCTTGTGATAGTTCATCATTAACCAACTATATAAATAAGAACTTTTAAAAATTATTACACACTTTTTTTCCAAGCTGCTTATCTTTATATCAATTAATTTACATCTCTCTTAAATTCTCATATCTAGTCATAAAACAGTTTCAAAATGAAATCATCTCAACGTTTACCCCCCCCCCTCCCACATATCCTACAGTCATTTTTGTTTTGGACCCCTTCCCCCTTTTTTCAGATGACTCAATTTATGGACGGCCCCTTCCGACAAATAATTTGTACAGCTGGTGACTCGTAAGCTGGCACTTGGTCCTGACTTGGGACTTGGGGCTTGTAAGCTGGTGACTTGGGCAGTATAGGCGCGAGGGTGGGTGGAGAGTGGTGTAGGTAAGAAAAAGACCGGTCTGCAAACATTTCCACTGACTCAACGGGGTTGATGCCCCAGGGGGGTGGATGACTAAAAGCCAAGAGGCCGCTTTAAATATTGTTCAAGTGGGTCTGTGATATTAATTAGATCATTTATTCAATGTTCGAGTGGCTATTTATACTCAATTTGGCAGACTGGGGAATTACATCTTTGTCGACTCAGTAAAATAATTGGTGAGCGCATCACCAATACACAAAGATTTTATCATAGAAATTTTATAAAAGTTATTTTTGCATTCAACATCACTTATTTAATACTTAATACACTTGTTTAATAGGACTGAGTAAACATGCTATAGATTTACTCAATAGTATTTCATGTTTCACCTACTTGAGCGCCTTCACGCGGATCGCGAGGACGTTGACGCAACCCGCATGACGAAACATAATGTTTCTGAACTAGGCTAGTCATTCATTCATTCATTTCGAAGGGCGGACCTTGTGGTCCCATGGCGCTTCAGCCGCGAGGGCTTGTTGTGCACCCTTTTACCTGGAAAGAGGTGTTTTCAGAGACTGCCAAGGTCCATGTCCCTGATGAATTTCTGCAGCTTACCAACAAGCTCCTCTCGAGGGAGGTGTCTGCCCCTCTCCATGGTTCCGAGAGTTGCCTGCCTTACCTCAGCAAGCTTGTCGCAGTCAAACAGCAAATGGTCAGCAGTCTCGTCTGACTGCCCGCACTTCCTGCAAGAGGTGTTCCCATTGTGCACTCCGATTGTGTGCAAATGCTTTCTCAGGTGCCCGTGTTCAGTAACGAATCCTGTGATTTGTCTTACCTCCTGCCTTCTTAGGCGCAGAAGGTCTGATGCCACCTGACTAGATGGGGATTGGAGAATGAACTTACTTACTCTCAGCCGCGGGAGTCCCACCCATCTCCTTTTGTGTTCCTCGCAGGCCCAGCCCGTGATTGAGTTGTTCACATTGCTGCGTGAAATTCCACAGAAGGGTTCAGGGCCCATGAATGCCCCAGATGACCAACTAGGCTAGTATCGAATAACTACTGATCAGTCTAGTGCCAGCTTAGAAGTCAATGTCTGTAATACCGAAGCATTCAAACAAGTTTTTTAAATGCATTTATTTTTTTCCAGAATTCCACAATTTTTTCCACAATTTAATTTATTTTCACCCTCATTTTTAAACTGATATCTGAAATAAACAATAACAATAACTTTGCAGCTGGAGAAGAACCTACAACAACAACAGCAGTACCAACAACGGCTGCGCCAACAACAGCTGCGCCAACAACAGCTGCGCCAACGACCTCCCGGGCACCGACAAGTGCCCCCCCCACCCCCACCCCCACCCACGCGCCCGGCAGTGCCTCCCCTCTCTCTGATCGTAGAGTCTTCACGTTTGCTCTTTCTGCTCTCTTGATTATTTTAGATTTTACTTTATGTTAGTTATTATTTGGAAGTAAATGTTTATCTTTTGAATTAAGTACCTTTTGGAATGTTCTGTTTAATTTTTACAACTATTCCTAACCCTCATAATTGTAGTTGATGGAGAAAATACGTTGGCTGGATGAACATGAATATGTTGGCATAGAGATTTCTTTGTGGGGACATTAGAAGAAAGAAAGAAAGAAAAAACATGCTTTATTTTCTTGGAAAGATATAATATTCAAAACATGAAAAAGCATTTAAACAATGGTCAAACTTAACAGTCTGTTGTGGTTGGCAAACCTGCAAAAAACAAATGAATTAAAAAGCTATTTTTTTAGTTTAATGGCGATAAAATCTTATTTATTAAAATACGGCACAAAAATCACAGACAATTGAAAGCTTGCACGTTTATAAATGATAAATTAGGAAAGAAATAAGTAATTAAGTAATGCTCTATAGTTTCATTAATGATTGCATACTTTTTCAATCACTTTGACCTTTACTGCCTTAATATAATTTTGACCTAATTAAGAAAAAAGAAAGAGAAAGACGTAAAATATTGATTATAGTTAGTTTTTTTTACATTCAAAATTAAATTCTTTAATAATATTCCATCTGTATTTCCAAGCCGATTGTAAATATTTTGAAAGCACCCACCAATTCCTTCCGTTTAGTTATTCGTAGTATTCATTTTGACTCAAAGATATCTTTCTGAAAAAACTATTTCTGATATGAATTAATATTCATAGAGATTTCTTTGTGGGGAAATAATTTTGTTAATTCATCAATTCATTAGCTATCTTGTTGACGGCGCAGTTTTTACGTGTACCTCACCACCATCCCGGTGCTTCGCCTTGACACTGACTTATAGTTTCTGAAACCATCATGCCTTTTATAGCAGCAGCATTATCCTGTGAAAACCCTTGTGGTCACAGAGGACAATATACTTTTGAACAGTGCTGTGTAAAGTTTCAGATTTATTGCTCAGATCGTAGCTTGAAAATAAATCATATTGTAACGCAGAATTGACTGTACCCACCAGGATGGCATTATGGGTCTGTGTTGGAGTGAACCCATGTCATCGCGAGCGTGTTAATTCATAGTTAATTTTAAGTTTTATTTTAAAAATATCTTTCAAAGAAAGAGGTATATCGTAATGAGATTACTACTACTGGAGTAGGAAAAAGAATGAATAAACATAGGAAAAGAAAGAATAAGTAATTTATGAATTTTGGGGCAACGGGGCAACCATCTTTAACAGCTGTTATAGGAGCGTTCTATACTAATTCAAGGTCGATTCTATGGACAAAACACACCAAGTGGCTAAACTGTATTAAAGAGTGCAAAGTTTTGGTGAGAACTCACACCAAAAAAACTAGTAACTTTCCTGCAAAAAAAACAAACATTCGCTTCTTAAAGTATGATAAAGTATGATGTAAAGATAGTTAATTTGGGGATTATTGATACAGGATCTTTATGAGTTATTGGAGGAGACCTACGTAACAACATTGCATAAGGCAATTGCACACCTTAAACAATGTAACAGGCCTATTTAATGAGATAACATTTTTAACATCACAAAATTAACCAACCATCATCAGACGGGCCTGATGATGATCGGTCTGACCATCCGAAATCGATTGCCATTTTCCACCATTTTTGTATAATTACCATCGTGTATGTAAATACAGTATAAGTGTAAATATATTTGTAAGTGTTATAAGACGTTTTTTATTTACATCCAGTGAATACAACAACACGTATCATGCTAATTAAGAAACAACCCATTTTTAAGATTGAATAATGCACATATAATTTTGAAATGAGTACTGTTTTGTTAATATTTACATTTTATACAACTATTATTTAAGTTTGATCACATTTAGTTTACATTATGTGTTCAAACAATCCACCATTGGCGTTTGTACAAAGTTGTGCTCTTTCCATCAAATTCCTGAACATTTGTTGCAAGGTATGTCTCTGAATTTCTCGCATTAAATTTGTAATGTTTGTTTTGAGCTGCTGAATATCATGTGAATTGTTTTCGTAGTCCTTACTTTTTATGTATCCCTAAAGAAATAATATAGTAGGGTCAAATCCGGAGATCTTGGGAGGAAATAATCGTTCACTGATAAAATAAAGTTTTGGGTTGTGTTTAAAAAAAACACCCTGTACTTTATGTCACATTAATATGAGTGTGACTTCTTGCACTTACCTCTTACACGTTATGTTTTGACACATTAACGTGAGTGTAAATCCTCATACTTTACCACATACAACATGATTGAGATTTCTTACACTTTATGACATATTTATAATATTGCGACTAATGATTGTTGCACTTTATTCTTTGTTCATAGAAAGGTGCAAACACACCCATAAACAAAAACAGGGAACACATGCGGTGTTATGTGTATTTCACTTTATTATGGTTTGCATGGAAGGGTCACTAACATTTAAGTTGAGAAATTATTTACCAGAGTACTGAAACTATTGCTACTTTCACTTTTACTAACAAAAACAAGCAGAGATGTGACTTTCGTATTTCTGTATGCACATATTTGGGAGATTAACAAACTTATCTTGGTTCCTTTATCTTTTTTTATGTTGCCATCAAAATATAAGGAAAGGGAGGCATCCCTTTCCAGAAAGATTATCTAAGAGTAAGTGGATATTAATGCCTTCAGCTAGGGAGTTAAGTTAGATAAGCAAATTAGTATTTCTAAAAGAATAGCCTACTTTTGAATGGTTTCCCTATTTTACCTTACTTCAAATTCTATGCACCAGTATTTTCATTTTGTTTTGATTTTGATTTCACTTATCACTGCTTATAAAGGGGAAGTAATTCCTAGATTATTGTCCATACAGTTTACTCTGACTGAAATTCATATCCGATTCAACCAAGAATGTAAGTGATAATATTATATAAAACATCATGAACTAATTTCCTAAACATTTCTGGTATAGACATTGTAATTTCAATTTTTATTTAGAAGAGCATGAACATTTTTCAGAAGTTGTCAGTTATATATTTTGATCGTTAAATGATCCTAGAGAGTATAACATAAAGCCAATTTCCCATATCAACCACATGTTGATTAGTTGAAATCGTCTCACCCGCCCACTGATAAGGCAAAGTTGCATGTTGCTTTGTTGCACTGAACTGAGAACGGCATAAATCATACCTACCATTGGTGAAAGAGAATGATCTGACATACCACTGGATTGAGAGCGACATACCACATATCTACCAATGGTGAAAGAGAACGATACGACAAAACATTGGATTGAAAATAACATCCAAGATACCAAATGACTTATTGTTCTCTTTAACAAAATATCTATATAAAACTTTTAAACAAACAAATTTGATGTATCATAACATATAGCTTTGTATCTTAAACAAGATCAAGTAGTTATACTATACTCATCAATGAGGCCTTCTAACAATGTGATTGATCTGGAATGCATATTTTATTTACAATAAAAAACTATGCACACAATTACAGTAAACTTTTTATCTGTGTCTACTTGATATTTTGGTACTTTTTACTTTGTCGTTGATCAACAGTACTGGATAAATCAAATCGAATAATACAATAAAACATATACAATCACTATTAATACACTGTCCCTAGAGAACTGGTTGGGCATCAAATCCACTTTGGTAGATTACTGGGCTGGCCATTCTGCTATATAATGCTAATACAGCAATTTCTCTACAGAGTAAAACTTTCTTTCCACGAACAATTCTAAAAGTTTTGCATTGAAGTTTTATTTTAATTTCTTTCTCAATATTTGTGACGAAAGAGGTAGAGGTCCCTACCTCGCCGCGGTGTCACCGAGAGGCCCTACCTCGCCGCGGTGTCACCGAGAGGCCCTACCTCACCACGGTGTCACCGAGAGGCCCTACCTCGCCGCGGTGTCACCGAGAGGTCCCTACCTCGCCGCGGTGTCACCGAGAGGCCCCTACCTCGCCGCGGTGTCACCGAGAGGCCCTACCTCGCCGCGGTGTCACCGAGAGGCCCTACCTCGCCGCGGTGTCACCGAGAGGTCCCTACCTCGCCGCGGTGTCACCGAGAGGTCCCTACCTCGCCGCGGTGTCACCGAGAGGCCCTACCTCGCCGCGGTGTCACCGAGAGGTCCCTACCTCGCCGCAGTGTCACCGAGAGGCCCTACCTCGCCGCGGTGTCACCGAGAGGCCCTACCTCGCCGCGGTGTCACCGAGAGGCCCTACCTCGCCGCGGTGTCACCGAGAGGTCCCTACCTCGCCGCGGTGTCACCGAGAGGTCCCTACCTCGCCGCGGTGTCACCGAGAGGCCCTACCTCGCCGCGGTGTCACCGAGAGGTCCCTACCTCGCCGCGGTGTCACCGAGAGGCCCTACCTCGCCGCGGTGTCACCGAGAGGCCCTACCTCGCCGCGGTGTCACCGAGAGGTCCCTACCTCGCCGCGGTGTCACCGAGAGGTCCCTACCTCGCCGCGGTGTCACCGAGAGGTCCCTACCTCGCCGCGGTGTCACCGAGAGGTCCTACCTCGCCGCGGTGTCACCGAGAGGCCCTACCTCGCCGCGGTGTCACCGAGAGGTCCTACCTCGCCGCGGTGTCACCGAGAGGCCCTACCTCGCCGCGGTGTCACCGAGAGGCCCTACCTCGCCGCGGTGTCACCGAGAGGCCCTACCTCGCCGCGGTGTCACCGAGAGGCCCTACCTCGCCGCGGTGTCACCGAGAGGTCCTACCTCGCCGCGGTGTCACCGAGAGGCCCTACCTCGCCGCGGTGTCACCGAGAGGCCCTACCTCGCCGCAGTGTCACCGAGAGGCCTTACCTCGCCGCGGTGTCACCGAGAGGTCCCTACCTCGCCGCGGTGTCACCGAGAGGTCCCTACCTCGCCGCGGTGTCACCGAGAGGTCCCTACCTCGCCGCGGTGTCACCGAGAGGTCCCTACCTCGCCGCGGTGTCACCGAGAGGCCCCTACCTCGCCGCGGTGTCACCGAGAGGTCCCTACCTCGCCGCGGTGTCACCGAGAGGTCCCTACCTCGCCGCGGTGTCACCGAGAGGTCCCTACCTCGCCGCGGTGTCACCGAGAGGTCCCTACCTCGCCGCGGTGTCACCGAGAAGCCCTACCTCGCCGCGGTGTCACCGAGAGGCCCTACCTCACCGCGGTGTCACCGAGAGGCCCTACCTCGCCGCGGTGTCACGGAGAGGCCCCTACCTCGCCGCGGTGTCACCGAGAGGCCCTACCTCGCCGCGGTGTCACGGAGAGGCCCTACCTCGCCGCGGTGTCACCGAGAGGCCCTACCTCGCCGCGGTGTCACCGAGAGGCCACTACCTCGCCGCGGTGTCACGGAGAGGCCCTACCTCGCCGCGGTGTCACCGAGAGGCCCTACCTCGCCGCGGTGTCACCGAGAGGCCCTACCTCACCGCGGTGTCACCGAGAGGCCCTACCTCGCCGCGGTGTCACCGAGAGGTCCCTACCTCGCCGCGGTGTCACCGAGAGGCCCCTACCTCGCCGCGGTGTCACCGAGAGGTCCCTACCTCGCCGCGGTGTCACCGAGAGGCCCCTACCTCGCCGCGGTGTCACCGAGAGGCCCCTACTTCGCCGCGGTGTCACCGAGAGGTCCCTACCTCGCCGCGGTGTCACCGAGAGGCCCCTACCTCGCCGCGGTGTCACCGAGAGGTCCCTACCTCACCGCGGTGTCACCGAGAGGTCCCTACCTCGCCGCGGTGTCACCGAGAGGTCCCTACCTCGCCACGGTGTCACCGAGAGGTCCCTACCTCGCCGCGGTGTCACCGAGAGGCCCTACCTCGCCGCGGTGTCACCGAGAGGCCCTACCTCGCCGCGGTGTCACCGAGAGGTCCCTACCTCGCCGCGGTGTCACCGAGAGGTCCCTACCTCACCGCGGTGTCACCGAGAGGTCCCTACCTCGCCGCGGTGTCACCGAGAGGCCCCTACCTCGCCGCGGTGTCACCGAGAGGTCCCTACCTCGCCGCGGTGTCACCGAGAGGTCCCTACCTCGCCGCGGTGTCACCGAGAGGTCCCTACCTCGCCGCGGTGTCACCGAGAGGTCCCTACCTCGCCGCGGTGTCACCGAGAAGCCCTACCTCGCCGCGGTGTCACCGAGAGGCCCTACCTCTGAAACTGGCTAAAGTGATTCCGCTATTCAAAAAGGACAATCCCTTAAATGCCAGCAACTACAGGCCAATTTCAATCCTGCCTGTCTTAAGCAAGGTCTTCGAGAAGCTTTTTCTAGAGAGGTTATCGAAGTATCTTGAACGTTTTGACATTCTGTCTTCAAATCAGTTTGGGTTCAGGAAAAATAACTCCACAGTTGACGCAATAAATAGTCTCATTGATATGGTAGTCGATGGTCTCGAGAGGCGAGAACATGTGCTCAGCATATTTCTCGACCTTTCGAAAGCGTTTGACTGTGTGCATCATGAGACACTGCTGCACCAGTTAGAGACGTACGGCATTCGCGGTTTGCCACTCAAGTGGCTACAATCTTACCTGGAAGACCGGTTCCAATGTGTAGAAATTGAGGGCGAACTTTCTGAAAAAGTAAAAATGGTTCAAGGTGTCCCGCAGGGATCAATCCTAGGGCCAGTCCTTTTTTTGCTGTACGTCAATAATATCGGTTCATCAATCCAGAATGGAAAGGTGATCCAGTACGCTGACGACACAACGATCTGCGTACGTGCGTCAACAAATCATGAGCTGGAGGTAAATTCTTTCATTGATCTGAATTCGTGTATTCAGGCATTTTCCGAAATCAATCTCAAAACAAACAATTCAAAATCAAATTTTCTGTCATTTTACCTCCGGCAGCAGGAACTGGACATCCAGCCTGCAGTAATGGTGGATGATGACCTCTTAGAGGCTTCTGATTCCGTCAAATTCTTAGGGATGCACCTTGACAGAGGGCTGACCTGGGAAGACCACGTTGATCACATTTGTGGCAAGGTTGCATCCGGTATTTTTGCTATACGCAACCTTGCAAAATTCTGCTCAAAAGATGTACTTACAATGGCCTACTTTGGCCTAATTTATCCCCATCTCTCCTACGGAATAAGAGTATGGGGTGGATGTGCAAAGTTCAGGCTGGAACGCGTATTCAAGCTGCAAAAAAAGCAGTAAGAATAATTTGCAAATTGCAGCCTAGAGATTCATGCAAGGACGCCTTCAGGGAACTTGAACTGCTGACATTGCCCTCCTTGTATATTTTTGAAGTGGCTTTGTACTGCAAATACAAATGTTCACTTTTACAAGGTAGTGAAGTTCATTACCACAATACCAGAGGCAGGAACGAATACCGATCACAACAGCACAGAACAGTGATGTTTGAGAATTTACCTTCTCAGATTGGTATCAAGCTCCTAAATAAACTCCCTGAAGGTGTCAAACAATCTGAAAGCAAAAATCAATTTAAGTCTCGACTTAAACGCCTCTTGGTGTCCAAAGTCCTTTACTCAGTTGACGAGTTCATGATGAGCCGCTGGGAAAACTAAATTTTAGGTATTAATCGCGATAAAAATTGTGGCAGTGATGTTCATCTCAAAAAGTGGACTGTTTTGTCATTTATTTAATAATAATATTGCTAAATAAATGACAAAATAATATTGCTAATATTGCTAAATAGATGACGCTTGCAATACAATGTACATTGTCTTCCTGCAATAAAGATTTTTATTATTATTATTATTATTATTATTATTATTACCTCACCGCGGTGTCACCGAGAGGCCCCTACCTCACCGCGGTGTCACCGAGAGGTCCCTACCTCGCCGCGGTGTCACCGAGAGGCCCCTACCTCGCCGCGGTGTCACCGAGAGGCCCCTACCTCACCGCGGTGTCACCGAGAGGCCCTACCTCGCCGCGGTGTCACCGAGAGGCCCTACCTCGCCGCGGTGTCACCGAGAGGCCCTACCTCGCCGCGGTGTCACCGAGAGGCCCCTACCTCACCGCGGTGTCACCGAGAGGCCCTACCTCGCCGCGGTGTCACCGAGAGGCCCCTACCTCACCGCGGTGTCACCGAGAGGCCCTACCTCGCCGCGGTGTCACCGAGAGGCCCTACCTCGCCGCGGTGTCACCGAGAGGCCCTACCTCGCCGCGGTGTCACCGAGAGGCCCCTACCTCACCGCGGTGTCACCGAGAGGCCCTACCTCGCCGCGGTGTCACCGAGAGGCCCTACCTCGCCGCGGTGTCACCGAGAGGCCCTACCTCGCCGCGGTGTCACCGAGAGGCCCTACCTCGCCGCGGTGTCACCGAGAGGCCCTACCTCGCCGCGGTGTCACCGAGAGGTCCCTACCTCGCCGCGGTGTCACCGAGAGGCCCTACCTCGCCGCGGTGTCACCGAGAGGCCCTACCTCGCCGCGGTGTCACCGAGAGGCCCTACCTCACCGCGGTGTCACCGAGAGGCCCTACCTCGCCGCGGTGTCACCGAGAGGCCCTACCTCGCCGCGGTGTCACCGAGAGGCCCTACCTCGCCGCGGTGTCACCGAGAGGCCCCTACCTCGCCGCGGTGTCACCGAGAGGCCCTACCTCGCCGCGGTGTCACGGAGAGGCCCTACCTCGCCGCGGTGTCACCGAGAGGCCCTACCTCGCCGCGGTGTCACCGAGAGGCCCTACCTCGCCGCGGTGTCACCGAGAGGCCACTACCTCGCCGCGGTGTCACGGAGAGGCCCTACCTCGCCGCGGTGTCACCGAGAGGCCCTACCTCGCCGCGGTGTCACCGAGAGGCCCTACCTCACCGCGGTGTCACCGAGAGGCCCTACCTCGCCGCAGTGTCACCGAGAGGCCCTACCTCGCCGCGGTGTCACCGAGAGGCCCTACCTCGCCGCGGTGTCACCGAGAGGCCCTACCTCGCCGCGGTGTCACCGAGAGGCCCTACCTCGCCGCGGTGTCACCGAGAGGCCCTACCTTACCGCGGTGTCACCGAGGGGCCCTACCTCGCCGCGGTGTCACCGAGAGGCCCTACCTCGCCGCGGTGTCACCGAGAGGTCCCTACCTCGCCGCGGTGTCACGGAGAGGCCCTACCTCGCCGCGGTGTCACCGAGAGGTCCCTACCTCGCCGCGGTGTCACGGAGAGGCCCTACCTCGCCGCGGTGTCACCGAGAGGTCCCTACCTCGCCGCGGTGTCACGGAGAGGCCCTACCTCGCCGCGGTGTCACCGAGAGGCCCTACCTCGCCGCGGTGTCACCGAGAGGCCCTACCTCGCCGCGGTGTCACCGAGAGGCCCTACCTCGCCGCGGTGTCACCGAGAGGCCCTACCTCACCGCGGTGTCACCGAGAGGCCCTACCTCGCCGCGGTGTCGCCGAGAGGCCCCCACCTCGCCGCGGTGTCACGGAGAGGCCCTACCTCGCCGCGGTGTCACCGAGAGGCCCTACCTCGCCGCGGTGTCACCGAGAGGCCCTACCTCGCCGCGGTGTCACGGAGAGGCCCCTACCTCGCCGCGGTGTCACCGAGAGGCCCTACCTCGCCGCGGTGTCACCGAGAGGCCCTACCTCGCCGCGGTGTCACCGAGAGGCCCTACCTCGCCGCGGTGTCACCGAGAGGCCCTACCTCGCCGCGGTGTCACCGAGAGGCCCCCACCTCGCCGCGGTGTCACCGAGAGGCCCTACCTCGCCGCGGTGTCACCGAGAGGCCCCCACCTCGCCGCGGTGTCACCGAGAGGCCCTACCTCGCCGCGGTGTCACCGAGAGGCCCTACCTCGCCGCGGTGTCACCGAGAGGCCCCCACCTCGCCGCGGTGTCACCGAGAAGCCCCCACTTCGCCGCGGTGTCACCGAGAGGCCCTACCTCGCCGCGGTGTCACCGAGAGGCCCTATCTCGCCCCTACCTCGCCGCGGTGTCACCGAGAGGCCCTACCTCGCCGCGGTGTCACCGAGAGGCCCCTACCTCGCCGCGGTGTCACCGAGAGGCCCTACCTCGCCGCGGTGTCACCGAGAGGCCCCTACCTCGCCGCGGTGTCACCGAGAGGCCCCTACCTCGCCGCGGTGTCACCGAGAGGTCCCTACCTCACCGCGGTGTCACCGAGAGGTCCCTACCTCGCCGCGGTGTCACCGAGAGGTCCCTACCTCGCCGCGGTGTCACCGAGAGGCCCCTACCTCGCCGCGGTGTCACCGAGAGGCCCTACCTCGCCGCGGTGTCACCGAGAGGTCCCTACCTCGCCGCGGTGTCACCGAGAGGTCCCTACCTCGCCGCGGTGTCACCGAGAGGCCCCTACCTCGCCGCGGTGTCACCGAGAGGCCCCTACCTCGCCGCGGTGTCACCGAGAGGTCCCTACCTCGCCGCGGTGTCACCGAGAGGTCCCTACCTCGCCGCGGTGTCACCGAGAGGCCCCTACCTCGCCGCGGTGTCACCGAGAGGTCCCTACCTCGCCGCGGTGTCACCGAGAGGCCCCTACCTCGCCGCGGTGTCACCGAGAGGCCCCTACCTCGCCGCGGTGTCACCGAGAGGCCCCTACCTCGCCCCGGTGTCACCGAGAGGTCCCTGCCTCGCCCCGGTGTCACCGAAAGGTCCCTGCCTCGCCCCGGTGTCACCAAGAGGTCCCTACCTCGCCGCAGTGTCACCGAGAGGCCCCTACCTCGCCGCGGTGTCACCGAGAGGCCCCTACCTCGCCGCGGTGTCACCGAGAGGTCCCTACCTCGCCGCGGTGTCACCGAGAGGCCCCTACCTCGCCGCGGTGCCACCAAGAGAATTTCTGTATGAACATGAATCAAATGAACAGTGTCAAAATGAATACTTATTTCCGAAATAATAAGCATTTCTGAAAAACTATCTGGAAAATTAAGATGAGGAACTCCTCAGAGCATTATTAAGTTTCAATTCCTTCAGTTTCTTTAAAAATTTACATTTATTTTGTTCGTATTCAAAAAGTTCGGAATGTTCTAAAAAATGTTTTTCAATCTATGAAGTTTTTCTTTTCAAAGAATTCGAGTGTAGGTTAGTCTCTAGCTACGTAATTTTTATATGTGAGTTATAATTATGTACCTATAGGACTTGGACTTGGTTATCATGAGTACAGTAAACATCGGATTATCCAGACCCCACATTATCCTGATCCCGGATTATCCGGACTGGTCCAGCCGAGAAATTAAAAAAATAAAATCACGGAAAAACGTAATTTTAGCGAGTTCACGAGTGAAATGCGCCTTCTAAAAGTAAAATGTAAATGCAATCAATACATTAGTGTATACAATGTGTGTATTGGAATCACAATAATTGAAGGAGCCGCATTGCCTAGACAGTACATTACATCATTTTCGTAACGAAGTTTTTTGGTTTGCTACTTGGGGCACTTGCTGTAATCTGCATAGTCATAGCCTATGGCAATTTCGCAAGTTTATTGCCGCCAATTTAGGCTACATGTTTATAGTTGTGAACTCTTTGTGTGAACTGATATTGAGTTTTAAGGTGAGTGGTTGTAAAAGAAAAAAGTGGTTTTAACATTAGAACAAAAACTGAATGCTGTCAAAAGACTTGACACGGGGAAATCAGGTAAAAAATTAGCAAAGGAACTGGGTGTCGGGTCAAGTACAGTTAGTGACTGGAGGAAGAATCGAGTGCAGTTAGAAAAATGGTATGCGTAAACTGGTAAAATGCCTAAAAATGGTACAAGTTTGTCAAGAGTGTACAGCTTGAAAGACTTGTACAGTCTTGACACGCCGTTTGCAGCATTAATTTAGCAGGGGCTATGGTACGCGATCGCTATACAGGCGATATTGTAATGACCTCGGATTATCCGGATTTTTTGTTATCCGGATCGGTGTTTCGCCACATTAATCCGGATAATCCGAGGTGTACTATATACCAGTTTCGAAATATAAGGCATAGACTGTAAAAGTGTTCATCTATTTGAAATAATGTTTAATAGACTGATTATATTTTAACGTTCGTATTAATCCGATTGTCTTCTTTTTTATTGTTAAAATCCCTTTTAAATTTGTCTGTGTTGTTCCACTATAAAAACTAATTCCATAGCTAATGTGTGATTCAATATGAACGTAACGTAATACTTTAAGAACCGATTTATCACAAAGATATGACATTATCCTTAGAACAAAAAGACCCGAATTAATTTTTCTGATAAGTTTTATGACCAAGAAATTTATATTATTGCACAACTGAGATATTTACCGGCCTCGATGTTACTAAGATAGTTTTCTGCTGGGACAAAACGATGCCATAATCTGCGATGATGTTGATACTGATGACAGAAACAGATGTTTTGTTAATATTTTTAAATAACGGTTCAAATGAATTTCAAATTATCGGGATAAATATTCCAACTTCTTCAATTCCTCCCCTCCTTTAAAACTTGTATTCCCGGCATGTTCCGAACCCTCATGTGGTAGACAGTCGGTTATGATATATTTTGAGGAGAACGCGTGACAAAATGGAACGCCAACAAAGTCGGATGGCGATAATATTAAATAAATAATAAATAAATAATATTTTATTGCAGTCGACAGTAGAATTGCATTGCAAACGTCATTACAATAGTATAAATGTGTTCTTCATTTTACTAACAGTGCCAAATTTTAATTCGCGTGAATGCCTAGAATTTAAATATCCCAGCGGTTCATCATGAACTCATCAACCGAGTACAGAACTTTAGACACCAAAAGGCGTTTATTTAGTCGAGTTTTGAATTTACTATGATTTCCTGATTGTTTGATACCTTCAGGCAGCTTATTCAGGAACTTGACTCCAGCCTGCGACGGCAAATGCTCAAATGTCACAGTTCTGTGCTGCTCGAGTCGATAAGTGTCCCTGCCCCTAATATCGTACTGGTGGATTTGACTGCCCTGGACAAGTGAGCATTTATACTTGCAGTTAGGGGTCTGCGAGTACTCGATTATCGAGTTTTTTCGAGCCGAGTTTACACTTCTCGACTCGAAGTTTTGAAAAATACTCGGAAGTTCGAGTCGAGTAGTTACTCCCGCCGTTTACCCGGAAGTGGTACGCGCGATCGCATTTTACGGTCGTTTTTCACACCGTCAACACCACTCATGACCAGCCACCATAAAACTTTTGTTATTTTTCTTGAATTAAAGTGGTTTTTGAGTTATTAATATCAATAAATTCAGCCTTGTCTTTTTCCTTTCTATAATTTGATTCATTTTCTTACTTATGCTCAATGAGACTGGTTTAGCTTTAATTTTTAAACCTATTACAATATGTTACAAAAACCCCTTTTTTAAAGCAACAAGTGTAGATGTAGCTTGGCTTTTACCTCCGAAGGCTGAAAGTTTAGTAAAATATTGAGTAATGATATAAAGTTATGTTAAAGATGGCCTGAATTCTCGTTTATTTTATTTGAAAACAGGTTTTCTTTTAATGCTTAGGAAAACATCCAAGGTTAGGAAGTAAAAAATATTGTAATCTCAATTTGTTACTTATGTAATCTCAAAAAAATATTGCAAAAAATATTGCATTTTATGTGATCAATAATAAGCATGATAACTATTAACTTATAATATTCAAAATACTCGACTCGAAAAAACTCGAAACTCGCGGGTATTTTTTTAAACTCGACTCGACTTCTAAAATCAATACTCGCACACCCCTACTTGCAGTACAATGTTACCTCCAAGATATAAAGGCAGGGCAATATAAGCGAACCGAGCTCCCTGAAGGCTTCCCTACAAGATTCTCTTGATGCAATTTGCAAATAATTCTAACTGCTTTTTTTGCAGTCTGAAAACTCTTTCTTGCCTCAGTTTAGCACAGCTACCCCAAAGTCTAATTCCATAGGAAAAATGGGGGTAGATTAGGCCAAAGTAGGCCATTAACAGCACGTCCTTTGGACACTTTTTGCCCGGGTTTGTCACCGTCCCATTTTGATGTTTCTGCGCAGAAATGAAACCGTCCGTGTATGTCGCTTGACCCTCCCAAAGCATCGGGTCACTTTCAAAACAGTCAATTGGTTGTCGTCCAAATCTATTTGTCAACCGTTTGAGTTTCTCGTCGTCCGACTTTAGAAGCGTCTGTTCGGGAAGCTCTCTAGTAAAATCACACTTTTTTCCTTAAAGTTTGGTTTTAAAGTTTTATAACGTTAAGTAAATGGTTAAGTTAATCATAGACTACAACAGTGGTTCCCAACTTCTTAATGTTCGCGTACCACATACCGCTTTTTCAATGTCTTGACGTACCAGTTCCACCCCAAGTTTACACTCTGTCCTCGACTAAGGAACTAAGGGGTAGAGGTGTGCCAAAAGAACTGGAACTGTTAAATCGTTCCGTTCCGGAACCTGAACGTTCCGGGAACGGTTCCGACTGTCTCGTAAACGGCGCACCGAAATTGCGCCGCATACCAAACTGACGAAAAAGGTTCACTAAATCTAACCGATATTGCGCCGTGAGGGTGGTAAGTGCCTGTAGACTGCAACACCACGCAATGACTCAGGAATGTTACCCTCGACCCCCCCCCCCCCCCCCGCCTGACCAGTTGACGAACCACAAAATATTTGTCAGTTTTGCATAAGGCACCTAAGCGATAGGTAGCTCCATTCTCGAGCAAGAGAACCATTATAGTTATTTATAATTAGTTGTTAATTGTTTGCGATCTTCATAAAAAAAATCAATGATATCAACGCAGAAATAGCCCCTAAGAAAAAATGTTATGAGTTGCTATATTCCAGCACCATATAAAATAAATCGAACATATAGTTGATAAATTAATTAGTTACCGGAAATAGGAATCAAACGGTATGGCGGTTAATCAAGTGAAATCAAGTGTTAGTACGTTGGGTCTACGTAAAAACCTTACACTTTTTGATACAACTGATAGCCACTTGGCAGGTTCAAAGAAGATACCAGTAGAGGTATTTTTGTCCGAAGAACCAATCTTGAATTTTTGTAGAACACCTCCATATCAGCCATTAAAGTAAGCCAACTGTATGAATTTTCAGATTTAGCCTGACTCCGTTGCCCACTCGCCACTTCCCTCCAAGGGGTGACAATGAAGGGTTTTGAAGGAATTCCTGTGTTCCGACTCCGAAGGCGAGGCGAGGAGTCGGTGCTTGCCTCCCTCATGTGTTTCTAGGAAGGGCTGCGGCGCTATATCGGTCATGTCTGAGATACGCCTGGTACAAGATTTAGAGTCACGGCGTAATTTCGGTGTCTACCTGGATTTTGCGGTGCAATTTGGGTGCGCCCCTCGTAAATACATTCCGATTGATATTTCGTTCCGACGCGCAAAGTCAGGTCATCGTCGTTCTGTCGTACGATCCCAGTGACGGATCCAGGGGGGCAGCGCAGCGGCGCCGGCGCCCCAACTGGCTGGCTTCGGTTAAGTAAAAATAAAAATAAAAATTCATTTAAAGTCATATTTTTTCTTTCGCGGCCGACAAATCTCTCAGAATAATCACTGCCGGAAAATCTCTATCGCATCGCGGCCGTCAAGCCTGTGCCTGTTTTCGTGACCGTTACTTTTCTCGTTGTTTGATGGCAAGAAAACCGCTCACTCGTCCCGCGGCCGAAAAGCGCTCGCTCATTTCGTGGTCGGAAAATCGCCTGCTCGTTTAGTGGCCGGCAGATCTCTTATTCTTAGAACTGTGCCGGCACAGTTCAGTGACGGGTGCCGGCCGGCGAACTGTTTTTAATGTTTAAGTGTTTGTACAGTTGTGTTCATGTGATTTTAAACTCAAGACGAAATTCAGAAGAATGATATTTTAACGTTCCGGTTCTTAGTTTTGATAATGACTTCGAAGAAGTCGAAACTATAGTCAACAGTAAATAAAGTTGTACTTATATGAAATTGTGACGTCAAGGTATGTAAACCTGTTTATTATTGATTACCCAATTCCGGAAGGCTTCAACATGAATAAATTAAATGGTGTTGTCGCGTTCCCGCAACGCGGTAAACACGAACTCTTGTTGCATCGCGCATCGCGGTAAAGGCCGGTTTGCCTAGACGGCGTAAAATGCTTTGCATCGGATTCTAGCACGTTGTCCGTGCCTATGACGTTTGTCCCTCGTTGTCCACTTTGGACAGTCGAAACCATTTTTGTTGAAGTTACTGCGCTAAGGTCCGGCGTAATTCGTTTGACGCCGTTTAAGGAAAACTCTACTAGTCTTAAAAGAACTCAACGTCGCTTCCGCGGTGTTTTAACTCGTAATTGCGCACGGTTAACGTAAAGACTCGCCATGTCAGGTAAACATATTGTCATGGAGTTTCAGTTGACTACCATCTTTGCGTTGCGGTAAACGAGTTGTCGTCCGTCACACGACGACGCCGATGCGACATGGGCAGACTGATCTCGCCGTCGTCACGTCGTCGTATACAGTATTGCTGTCGTCCGCGTCGAGTGTATGTCTAAACTTACAGTTTTATACTGTATTTGATTTCTGAAAACAGATTCTTTATCAGACTTTCGGCGATTCAGAGATCTGAGATTCGGGTTTGACCCTTTTCCCCCAAAAAATATGTATACAAATATTTCTATAATTAAAGAGCCCTTCACAAACACCACTGTGATTATAGTTTATAACTGATTGACTAACGTCCTCCTCCCCCGGATCCGACTACCGCTCCGGCACGGCTAATTTTAGCACTACACCACTGCAGAAGCTCCTTCATTCATATTTTGAAAGGGCGGAGTTGAAGCCGCGGGGGTCGAGGCCGTGACGTAGATGATAAGGGCAATCAACGATGCACATAAATATTGAGTACGTATGTGCGAGATGCGGCTCGCGGCTCGTGGGCCATATCGCGCCGGCGCTCAACGCTCAATCCTCTGAGGTAGGTGACTAGACGTCCCGTTTTGCACGGGACAGTCCCATTTTTTAGCGCCATGTCCCGTAGTCCCGATGAACTATCTCAGGACGTCCGTTTGTACCGTTTTGGCATCTTCTCGAGTTTTTGTGAATTGATTTTTTAAAATTTATTGCTCAAATTGATGTTTTGTAAATTAACTCGATAGTTAAAATATTACTAAACTGAAATTTATTTTGTAATTTAGTGGTTATGATTTTGATAACAACCTTTTCAAAACAGCTTCATATCCTAATCTATAAATTAATGTACCGTTAGTTGTACTAAGTTATAGGACAGTAGGCCTAGCAACTAATTTATCTACTACACGTTTTTAATTCAAGTAAAGAATTAAATGGTTAAGATCAACAGGAATAGCATAAACGTACACTCTGAAAGTGTTTAAAACCCCACCGCTCCTAATTTGTCCAACTTTTCCGGGGGAGGACCATAACCCCGGGGGTCATTTCCACGTTTTGGCTTTTCCAAAAATGGTCACCTTTTTACTATAACCCTTGGCATATAACTCTAGTAATATTTGTTTTTACAGGGGGATAATTATTGTTTTTTTCTGTTTTGATTTTTGAAAAAGGGTCTATTTTACTGTTAAACATTATTAAAATTTCATTTTTTTAATCTTTTGTTAATTCTCATTAAACTGGGTCTTATGAAAAATCCACATATCATCTATGTAGCTATTAATTTATTATTATGTTATCTATTTTGTTAATTGAGTAAATATTCGTAAATTGTTATTTGTGAGTGTGCTTGTTAAGACAAAAAAACTAAAAATATTACTTTGAAATATTGCATTGAAAAATTACTGCCAGCAAATTATTATTCTTCAGATTTTTTATGCTAAAAACGTAGTTGCACGAGAGGCTCTGAGCTCTTGAAACGTGAAATGTTGAGCACGAATTTTCTCTAATAAAGAGTTTTTCTATTGTTTTCTTCTAGAGGCCGACCTGCAATGCCCGCACAAAAAATGCGTTGTTTCGGGTGCAAATATTTTAAAGGTGAATAAAAGCACTGCAAAGATTTAGGAGACGTTTTAACAACTTACTTGTCGTAGAATAATACTAGTTTTGGTTTTTTTTCATCTAAAACTATTGTTGTACCTCTGTAGAAACCGATGTTCGAGCTATTGCGTTATTCGTTTTAAACCGGTTATGCTCAATTTTCACGTAGATTAAACTTCAAGATTAAATTTATTTCACGCCACACGAAATATGAAAAAAAGCGTCAACGAAACCTTAAACGATATTTATTATCTTGTTTTGTTACCCAATAATAAAAAATATTGAATGATTGAAACGACTGATACAGCCTCGAATTAAATTACTCGAGAAATCCAAATCCAAGAAAAAGTACTATATTTTAAAAATATTATAATTAAACACTGTACTAATTAAAGAAATCAGTGAGCCCCTACGTCTTTAATTTTTAAATAGGTCCTTCATTCTTAAGTATTCTAAAACTTAAGCGAAAAAACAACCCCCAAAAATTCAAATCCGTGTGGAACCACATAAAATGATTCGTAACGATGAATAAAGATCCAGAGCCTACGTTAATCACTAAATGCCCAAAGAAGTTTAAAAAAATAGTTCACATTTTCTGAAGAAAAATATTTCTATATAAGCATACATTTCGAAATACAAAACAACGCTCAAAACCAAAAGTTCGGTTATACTATATATATTTTTTTAATTTTAAAGAGTTTGATTCAATCGAATAAATTAGAAACATATAGTAACTACAAATAATGACGGACGGGATACATTCATCATCGACAACTCATCTCTAGTCTGACCGTGTTACGGCATTGTGATGAAATGTTTGCAACTTATTAACACGATATTAACACCACATTAAAGTAAAGTGCTGATACGGGAATATTGTAAGTGTGACTAATGAAATGAAATGAAATGAAATGAAATTCGTTTATTCCATTTTTTTAACAACATTACAATAATATTATTCACATAACATAAATTATCAGTAGGAATTAGTTCCCCACATGGGTCAAAGCCTGTGGGTGGTGAACGAGTCAAAAACCAGCCACTTTAGAGGAATTATTTTTAGTAAAAAAAGTGAAGAATAGTAAATTTTAATTAGT
Source organism: Flexamia atlantica (assembly GCA_035578135.1). Taxonomy (NCBI): domain Eukaryota; kingdom Metazoa; phylum Arthropoda; class Insecta; order Hemiptera; family Cicadellidae; genus Flexamia; species Flexamia atlantica. The sequence goes on from JAQJVK010000007.1 coordinate 57,460,712, forward strand.
AACATAAAAGTACAAAGATATATTTAAACAAAAACAAAATATGCACGCAAATACAACTGGGACAATAGTTTACTGAAGTTATGGACGGAGGTTATGGAAGTTATGGAGTAATAATACAACAGTGATATAAAAGTAAAAACGCCATTGCAATAACCGAGAATCTCGGTCCAGTCATGCTCACATTCTCAAGAAAACACGCGCTCGACTAGGGATGGCCGAATATATTAGTATTAGGTTTTTCGTATTAGATATGCAAAAGTAAATGGTTTCCAAAGTAACTAATATGTGATTATGACTAGTACTAATACTTCTTCGCCTTATTCATTCTACACCGATATAACTGATTTGACTTTCTGTTTCTTTCATCGCTTGCGTTAACAAAATAAAAGAGGTAAATTAATTCTCCTGATAATACCTAGTGCCAACAAATATTTAGATTATTCAAATAAATACGAAAAATATTACATTCGTGGAAAAACTTTTTCATAACTGATTCTTCGAAAACTTAATAAGAATTGTTTTCGTTGGGAATGGGAATAGTTTGTTCCAATATAAAACACTCAAAATTTGGGTAGATGCAGCATAACAAGTTGATATTTTATATGGTTATTTGACATAATTCTAACCAAAAACTCAATTTGAATTATCTAAACTATCTTGGATCCCGTAAAATAGTTCAAAATGGTGATCGTAATTAATAACTTCGCATTTAAATAGTTAAATATTTAAAACAAGGTAAAATTCAATTTTTAAGTAACAAAAATATAATTTTTGAAAAACATTGGCAATGGATCAACTATTTATTATTTATTCTGTAGGGAAGAAGTTATTATCATAGGTCTTATGGTAATACCTAAGCCCGAGGCCCATGACAACTTTTTGTTTTTGGGACCCACAGATGCTAAAAATGACATTCGTTCCAATATCATCGGTTATTAAATTAGAAACATGTATAATATGTATAAATAACAATATATATATATATATATATATATATATATATAATATGTAGTATGTAATAATATGTATAAAAAAATATATATTGAGTGTCAATTGATAAGGGTTGTGTCCCTTTGCACCTTAATAAAAATACGTTTTACGCTCTCAAGGTTACCAGCTGAAACCCATCTGCCGAGAATGTTGTCAAGTATTAAATTTAAAAAATTGGAAATCCCGTTCGATTCAAAAATCGGATCGGAGAATCGAATTCCACTTCCCTAAAATGTTATTTATCTATTTGCAGTCCAATTCAGTCCTTTCTGTGAATGGGCTGACTCCAGAAGACAGTCATGTGGTCATACAATTAAAGTGAAATGTAGTATCTTATTTTGATCCTACCTACAAATTAAATTACCATGTTACGTAGAATATTTTTGTGTCCAACTATTCTAAATCTCAAATGATAAAAAATATAGGATTTAATATACACGGATTAATATACTTAAACCAAAATCCCAAGTCAGTCATTATTGGAGCCTAGAAGTGTTGTGGGACAGTTGATGGTTTGAAGTGGACCAATGTCATATCAGTAGCTCGTAGTCTGGGTGGAGGGGGAGGGGGCTTAACCACTTCACACAACAATGCTCGTTCTGTCATTGTTTATCGGGGAAGATTAACTTTCTCAAATCTGAGCATAATAAAACTAAAAGTTAAAACTAAGGACTGAAGATAACAACTTATTTTGGTAAAACATAACGCCTTGAACCATGAGTCGGTTAATTCACTTTAATTGTATTCGAGGATAACTTAACTTTTATTTTAATATTCGTTATACAGGGTATTGTTTTTAAACGCAACCCAAAACTTTATTTTATTAGTGAAGGATTATTACCCCCCAAGATCCCCGGATTTGACGCCACTATATTATTAAGGCCTACGAAAACAGTTCACAGGATATTCAGCGCCTCAAAACAAACATAACAAATAATGCAGGAAATTCAAAGAGGTACCTTGTAACACGTGTACGGGAATTTGATTGAAAGAGCGCAACTTTATACAAATGCCGATGGCAGATTGTTTGAACACATAATGTAAACTAAACTTGATCGAACTTAAATAATAGGTTGTATAAAATGTAAAGATTAACAAAACAATACTCATTTTCATATTTAAATGTGCATTATTCAATCTTAAAAATGGGTTGCGTTTAAAAAACACCCCGTATTTTATTGTTAAATTTAAACCGGTAAATACTTAAGTTACTACTATGGCAAAGGTAACTTCTTTTTATTTGAAAAATGGGCTGTTAAATTAGTTCTGTATAAAACTGTGCACGAACAAAACCGTTGTCTTATAATGCGAAATTCAATGATGGTTGGGGTTGAATGATAAAAGTTGTCGTTGTTGTTTTTGTTGTTGACATGTTTTTTTAATGTTAAATAGTTCATTAATTCGCAATATTGTAAATGCAGTTATTGCGTATGTGTTAACAACTGTTTAAACAGTGGTTAATTAAGATTAAATGAAAAATACATGCGTAGAATGATATATTGGTCAAAGAAAAAAATATAATTTGTTTGGTTTATGATGCTTTGTACGAAATTGACAGATGTGATATTTTGGTCATCATCGTTCTAAATTAATTCGCTCCTAATTCCGCCCCGTAGTGGACGTTAATTAAAATTATAGGAAACATCAAAAAAATTGTCAAACCATGATGACATCCAGTTAAGTTTGAGTAAACATTTAAGTTATACGTCCAAAACAATTTTTGTCCAGGGGAAACAAACGAAACAGTCGTGAATCATTTTTACTTTTCGTGATTCTCTTGATCAGTGCATGACGGAAAAGGCGACAAACACTTTCAACATTTCCGAATATGACATTTTACTGCAGCTTTAAAACGAGGGTATAGTTTTTTACGACCCCAGATTTTATCTTCATACCTCTTGGCTTCAGTGATGCGCGTGACTTTCTACATGTCTACGCCTATGCCACAATCGTAGTTACGAAAAGCGGGAAACAGAGACACTACCGGCGCGATTTACGGATATTTATCAACAGCTTAAATTCAGTGTAAGTTATGATATGTTAATTATATATGGAATTATTTTATGGGGTAACAGTGTCTATATTACAAGTTTTTAAATGGCAGAAATATGCGCTAAGAATTATAAAAGGGTTAGACAATAAGGAGTCATGTTACCCTGTTTTCAAAGAACTGAAAATAATGACGATCCCATGTTTGTATATTTTAGTCTTTTAGATGTAAAAGAAAATGTTTTGAAGTATACAAATAGATCTGAAATTCATAATTACAGCACAAGAAAAAACTATGCCTTAGATTTACTTTCTGTTAGACTATCAAAAACGAATAAAAACACATTTTGTATGAAGAGAAGTCTATTTAACAAACTGCCACAACCAGCTCAAACTGTCAGACTTCCTAAACTTAAAAAGTGCCTGAGTAATTGGCTAAAAGATAGGGTTTTTACAAGGTTGATGATTTCTTATTAACTGAAAATATTCAATAACATACAATATTTGATAGCTAAAAATGCAGAACATTGTTAATACGTGCATATATTACTTTGACTGTTTTATTCTTGTACTAGTTATATTTGTGAACTGTGTCCATGGTTTTATGTTTTAAATTAATGTAGGTTCATGTTGATTGTCAATTGATTGTTATTGAAACTATTATACTTTAATAATGACAAAATCGAATGCATCGCTGTATGTCTAAAGACTAATAAAGTTCTTGATTCTTGTATTCTTTAATATCTAGGCGAGTTTAATGGCTGAAAACTCGTGACCACGCATTGAGTGTTCAGATCGGTTCAAGTGTAAGTAGACAAAACGGTAATATAGCTCAATTTTTTTAAACAAGTGTGTACTTTTAAAATTATACACTTCTACGATTTGTAATGTAAAATTTAACCTTTTTTTACTTTTTCATATTCATAATGACCTCGAAAAACTTTATTTTTCAAAAACAAGTGAGTATAGCTATGACCTTGCTGCATAACATTGAAATTATACCTATACTATTATACTACTATTTTTTATATTATTTACTATTATTATACTATTATTTACTACTATTATATTTTTACTTTAATTTTACTATTATTTTATTATTGTTTTACTATACTATTATTATTTTCGATTTGCAATGTAAAATTTAAAGCATTCTTTACTTTCTTATATTTGTAATTAACGTACAAAACAATATTCAAACCGTAAAGTTCACTACATAGTATTTTGTAGAGACAAAACCAAAATTATCATATCACAAACTGTTATGAGTTAGCATTGATTGTTCAATAAGAATTCTATTGGTATCTATTGGGCTATACTCTTCGTATAAAAGTCTCATGTTAATATTCTTTCTCGATTAGACATTAGGCCTATCAGCCCAGAAATTGCTTTTAACTTATAATACAAGAGTCATAACAGAAAACTGGAGTCCAACTGGCTTGGTACGAATTGAGTGATCGACATTTTCGTAAGTAGTCAATGACCACTACTGAAGATGACATGATATGATCGGGCTTATGACGCACGATACTTTACATCATACTGCTGAGAAAAAACTTATATTTAATCATAACCCATTACATTTCTCAATTATTCAAACCTAACCTATAATAAACAAACATTTGCTTCTGCTACTAGAGCTCGCACTACATTCCTCTGAAGTAACCGATCGGTTTGCTGCAATTAGGTGATTATTTTGATTGTTTACTTCCGTTATTTCTATTTCCTAGTAGTGAACAGTAAATTTACCGTGCAGTTATTGGCAAAGAGTAACTTTCCAGCCAAGAGTAAGGCACAGAAATCAGATGTTTCTGTGTAGAATGATGTAAACCCTTTAACAAGACTGGCGCGGTCCTGGAAACAAAAGGGCTCCATCTTCCGATCAAATTTCAATACAGCCAAACGTCGTAATCGTGTTAGGACTCATGTTCGTGTTTGGTGTATCGCATGAAATTTGACCTGAAGATTGAAACCTGGAATTTCTGACAGCACGATTTGTGGATGTACAAAAACGCTGAAGACTAAGGTAGTTTGTTTTTGTCATGTCAGTTTTTGGGGTTTCCATATAAGAAAATATTAACAAAAACCTTTATTGAAAATATTTAATTCATTAAAGTTTATGTAATGTGTTTTTAATATAAGACATTAATAATTACCCGTTTCAAAATTGATTTTTCTTCGAGAACTGCTTTGTCATTTACCAAATTTGGCAATTGGGAAAACCCCCTTGGTGTTGGTGTTAGTGTTGGATTAACCAAAAAAAAAGACCAAAGAAGGTAGTTTGTTGTTCATGTTAATTTTGGGGGTTTTCAACATAAACAATATTTACAAAAAACAAACCTATATTAAAATATATTCCATTCATTAAAGTTCATGTAATTTATTTTGAATATAAGACATTAACTAAAAACGTATTTAACATAAAAATGTGGTGCTACATACCTGATCAATCCAGTTCAATTCTTATGAAAAACTCATGGATTATTGCAATTTCGGCAAAATCGCCATCATCAGATCCTTTTGTTCGGAAACATAGCTTCTTTAAAAGTTGTCAATTTTTTTTAATATATAAAAAACTCAAAACACTTAATACATTTAGGTGTTTTAAATTGTTTATTAAAATTTTTATTAAAAATTTAAACATTATAACTTTAAAAAAAATAAGTAATCAATTTAAAACAATACATTTAAGTGTTTTAAATTTTTATTTATTTTTTAAAAATTGGCAACTCTTAAAGAAGCTAAGTTTTCGTTCAAAAGGATCTGATGATGGCATTTATGCCGAAATTGCAATAATCCATGAGTTTTTCATAAGAATTGAACTGGATTGATCAGGTTTGTAACACCACATTTTTTTGTTCAAATTCAGTTCTGGGGCCAAACACCAAAATTGATGAAATGACGTATTTCCAAATCTATTTTCTCCAAGAAAGTTTTGTCAGTAACCAAATTTGAAAATTGGGAAAACCCCCTTAGATGAGTCACGGCCCCGGCGCTACCGCTAGCAGCCGCGGCGGCTCTAGCGTGCGATAAGATTGCCTTATCGCCGTATAAATACTAGTGTTTGACCAGACGCCAGAGCGCAGTGCCGCAGGGGTCGCGCTGCAGCCCTTGGATACGAATTTGGTGCCGAGTGACCCAGCCCGACATGTGAGTAACGTCCATTTTTGGCATAACATCCATGTAAGTAGCTTCGGTTTTACATTTAATTTTAGGTGTACCATTACTTTGTTTCAGTGCTGCCACGGATGAAAAGTGAAAAATATAAATTACGTGTAAAATGATTGCGTTCATTTTTAGGTAGGCTATGATTTTTTACTAGATAAAATAAAAAATAAAAAATTATTTACATCCAGTGAATACAACAACACGTATCATGCTAATCAAGAAGTTATAATTTTTTTAAATACATTAAGAAAAAAATGTTAAAGTAAATCTGAATACACTGTAATAGGGCTTGTCCATATATGAACACTTTTACCGATAGTTAACCACAGCAGTTTACCTGTGGCTCTTGAGTAAGGGAGTGAATTAAACTTGAAGTAGTTTTCAAAATTAACATAGATCGAAATCGCAGAATTTATAATTGGATGCAGTAAAACCCAAATTAATGAATAAGTATATCCATATTTCTAGATTTCCTATCTTTCACTGCTCTTATATCTTCGTTATAATTTTTTATTCTAGCGTACCGATAGGTAAAATGCAGTAGGGGTATAGAAAGTATCGTATGTGACGAAACAAGTATACACAATAAATAAAATCATTTGTTAAACTTATTTCAGAGTTTGTTTTATATTACTAAATCTATTTCCCTGTTTAAAAATGAATACACATTTTAAAATTGTCTGACACAATAGTTTTCATAATGATGAAAGATGTACAGTAATGACTTCATAATAATATAAAATACTCAAAATACGCAAAAGCCTAAAAATATAATTTAAAAAAACAGTTAAGTGAAAATCCCGTAACTTATTAAAAATATTTTAATGTACTTTAGTTTTCTGTAACAGTATTCGATTATCATCAAGAACCTGTTGTTACCAAAATGTTTTACCGTTCAGCTATGTACCTATGGCTTCAACACGTTTGGGGTCTTTGTTCTTCGTTAGTGTCAGTTGAATTAAACACTGCTAATGCTAAACACTGTTTATAATACTTATTTATTTACTAGCAAAGGTAGTCGTGATCGCTTAGTCTTATTCGATCGTTTTTGATCGAGTCTGTAAAGCTGTAACAGATCGTAATGTATCATAGAACATGGGTTTATTCGTAATTAATTTAAAGAAAATTAATTTATTTATTCGACGGATTTGTGAGAGTTGGGACTTGACACTGGTAGATCAAGTAGTTCAGTGCATCAGTCAAGTTTCCAACTACAAAATTATTTATTGATAATTAAATAGGAAAACTATTACGATCAAAGTAAGCCACAATTACTATTAAAGAAATTATGGAATATTACTTCCACCCTTTCGTTGTATCTCTCTTTTGCTGTTTCAAGATGCGACTGAGTCGAAGTAGCTTAGTCAACTTTAAAAAAGTTATATGTAAATACGGTTGGCCTAGTTGTTATTTACTACATCATGCCAAATCAGTGGTTATATGGCTATCTATAGGTAGTTACGTATTGTGATATAAGCATAAAGCATATAGACAAAAACATAAAGCACCAAGCAAAATATTTCCGCTGTCCCAACTCATTTAATAATCAAATTTAGAAAATCATTGCCGGCATGTACGGTTTCTTAGATCTGCTCATTAAAATTTGTTTTTACTTAGTTTACATCTTGTTATGATTCTCTTGTGAGATACTAAAGGAAAATGTTGAACCTCATTGTAATAAAGTAACTTATTCACCAACAGTGATTTAATTTGGCACATAACACCCCACATTTATTACAGAAGCTGGACTTTTTTCCGGGGACTAATTTAATAGTTTATGCAACGATTGTATAATGACTGCCTTTAAGCCACGAGTGAGATATCTCACGAGTGGCTTAAAGGCATAATACAATCGTTGCATACACTACTTTATCTACGACCAACAATATACGACAACATTTTCCCTGAAACGAAACTCATGACTTTTACTAAGATGGAATAGGTCAACTCAACTTTGAGGTTAGGCACATAAGCAGACTTAACCATGAAACGTTGTTGAACAATCAGCTGATGGGATAAGTAAACTCAAACATGAATCGAAATGCAACAATCAGCTGTTGTGCGAATTGCGTAATTGTTATTATGACTCTACTTTCGTCAAATGCCGAGCTCTCATTGGTATAGAACCAGTACTTTAAAGTGACTCCAGTATCATTAAGTCGTCATTATGCAACTGCTTGGTTTTTGGTGTTTTAGCGAATTTCCCCTATAGGGAAGAAGCTATTACCGTAGGTCTCATGGTAGGACCTAAGCCCGGGACCATGATAACTTTTCGTTTTGGGGCCACCAGAAGCAGAAAACACTATTCGTTCGAATTTATATATATATATATATATATATATATATATATATATATATATATATATATATATAAAATATATATATATATATATATATCTATATATGTGTCTGTGAGCACGATAGCGGCCGCAAAAATGGTCCGATCTTAATGAAATTTGGTACAGACATGTAAAGTGGTAATCCCTCGGACGAGTTCGTAAACCAGCCCGATCGGACCACCGGAAGGAGGGGTAAAGGGGGATAAACCCCCAAAAATGGGTTTTTTTGAGTTTTTTACATAGGAAAATAAAATGTATCGAATTTTTGTTGGCACCATTGAATTCAGCTCAAAAAAACAAACAATTTAGTATTTTGAATCACTGCTCTATGTCCAATGGTTACCGAGATATTGAAAGTGGTAAACACAGTACGTTGTCCCAATGTTAACCTTATGGGAAATAAGTAAAATTCTACCTCTCGGTTATATCTCAACATATCTTGATAAAACTTGGTAAATGGCTTTTTCTAGTTCATATATACTAAATATTGAATCAAAACCACCCAGTTTTAATATACCCGTAGCAGCAAACTTGCATACTCATTCCCCATGTTATTCTTATGGAGCTTACCAAAACATGCCAAATCTCGCTATGTTGGATTGAAATATGTTGTTTTGCATTTGAAATTCGCTGATTATGCAGGTCTGATGCAACGGGGGTATTAATGTATATCATTATAATGTTTATTGTAATACCATAATTGGTGCTTATTGCAATGGTCGTAGATAAAAATGTTAACGAGTGATGTGAATTTTTAGCTATTCTTAACTTTTCTTTCAAACAATTTGGTACTGCTTGGCTTATCTATCGCAAGTGTAGGTCTCGTTCCACATGGGTCTGCGACGGTCCGTGTCACAGTTACAGTTGCGCCGCAGGATCGCAGGACCGCAGGATCCCCGTCATTATCCAATACCGACCCTCGCTGAACTCAAGTCTGTGAGGCGAGCCTTTTAGCCATCTTGTTTTATTCCTAACCCGGTTCGTTGTAAATAAATAAATAATAAATAAATCTTTATTTTCTCTGCACATACATACAAACATTTACAATATATCGGTACGGAAACACATAACAAAATTAAAAATAATAATTAAAACTAGGCTGACCTCAGAAGATTGTGTATGCGCAGATGAAAAATAGGGCCCCCAAGACATAAAATGACTATTTGGAGGTTCCTTTTTCAAAATATAGCCATTATTTAATAGAGTTCAAAGCATTTCAATGTAAACAACAAATTCGATGTAACGATAATAAAAAAATACCAACAAAATCTTGATGTAACTAACCAAAAAAATCTTGTGCTTTAATGTGAGTATCTTTCCCTACACTAATACCTCAATAAAAATTAATAAAGTAATTTAGAAAAAAAATATTGTATCTAAATTTAAAACCAATTTCAAAGCTGTTACAACAAAACACTCAACGATACAATTATTAATCTACAAACATATTATAAAATATAAATAGAATAAGAGACAAACACTCAATTTCCTATACAAACAGTACGAACTATTCTGAATTATTTTTGCATAAGAGGATCGGTAGTCAAGTATAACTCTGTACAAAACGTGGTTCAATATGGACTTAGTACCTTTAGAATCGCGTTGGAGTTAAGTGAGAGAGAAAACTTAAAGAAGACGGGTAGGAATGAACTGTTGTACTTAGCTCAATAACTTTTGCAACACCTGAAAGGGACGGAAACATTTCGAATTCAAAACAGTTCTTCGAGCCGGGTTTTAAAAATTTTCAATACACTTTGAAATCTTCCATTTGATGCCACAACGAAATCCAGTAATTTTGCAAATGGAATTACAATACGACATTTATGTTTACAATAACATAGAATAATAAAATAACCGACAGTGACTAGCAATAGCTGTAATGATACTTTCTCAAATTAATGATAACAACACAAACAAACACCTGGACAAAAAACATGTTACAGATCTGAATAATTTAGCTAAACACTGACCTAAACAATACTTTATGTATTGAATTGTATTTTTAAATAATGTGGGGCACAAACTGATAATTTTAGTGGTAAAATTGTCAACTATATTTTAAAAAGTGGGACTTCATTAATAGTTAAAAGTGGGACATCTTTATTATCGAATGTGGGACATCTTTTAAAGTTTATCTTCTGAAAGATTGCAGGTAGATCTTGATTCGCTTAGAAAACTAATCTCAACGCACGCTCTTTACGTAATAGCCCAGTCAAATTAATGTTATAAAAATACAAAAAATGGTATAGTTTTGCGAATTAGCTTAAAATGTGCGTTAAGGCTTCTAGTTTAATATACTAAAAGTCCCCCAACGTGATAACAGAATGGTTAACTCCCCTAAATGGTTCCAGAGGGAGGATAACAATTCTATAAGGAGTATTAAAAGTATTAATGGATATAATTTGTTACTTACAACACAGAACATTTTTGTGAACGTTTTAATAGCCAAAATGCATGGTGTAAAATGATCGGAATTTTTAATTAACTTATTAAATTGCATATTTCTCTGGAACGCATAGTTTTACAAAAAAAAAAACAATAATTACACGTTTGTAGAAAATTTTGTGTACTTGAATTTTGTAACTGCATATAGTATGTAAAATATTAATGGTTTTTGAGATAATTTTGAAAAATAAGAAAATTGTACCAAAAAATCTAAAAATTTACATATTTAAGTGCATATTTCTCTGAAACGGTAAGGGTTACGTTCAAACGGTAAATACACTCTTTGTTGCAAATTTTGTGTACTTTAATTTTGTAATTCTATACGGTATGTAAAATATTGATATTTACAGAGATAATTAAGAAAAACCAAAAGATTTTACCTAAAATCCATTATGGCGGCGCGAGCTCAAGTCTCACGTTAGGGGACCTTCAGTATGTTAAACTAAGCCTTAACGCACATTTTAAGCAAATTTGCAAAATTATACCATTTTTTGTTTTTCTTTAGGAATTTTAAAGCTAAATTGACTGGGCTATAAACAGCAAACCATTCTGCCCTGTAAATCATTCATATGTAGTAAACGAATATGACGCATTCGCTCCTGAGTTCGATCCTTAGAGTATTATGTAACTTTTGGGAAGTGATTTAGTAAACAATTCTCCAGTTGTTACTCACAGGTCAAGCGTATTTTTATTTTAAAAGAGACGGTGTTACCCAGGAGGTGAATCATACAGGACCGAATAGAGACAAACATGATGACTAACCCCCATGGCCCCCATGGTAACCCATGAAGACATAAAACGCGATTCCTTAGGTTATTGAAGAGACATGTTGCAATTTCCTTATATTTGGACTTAAAGCATAATTTATTTTATTTCTGTCTTTATAGGTTTAAATTTGACCTATTGCACTCTCGTTTTTTGAATCATATTGGAGTTTTATCACATAAATTGGGAGTTAAATCTTCCACGAAGAATCTAAAAAAACATTAATTTTCGATTTGAGTTATTATTTTCTACTATACAACCCAATTAAGCGTTCTGCATCATTTAATACGTACTATACAGGGTGATATAATTTTACATGCTGGCATAGCTGGTGAATGGCCTTACGCAATAAAAATTATTCAAAATATTGTTGTGTTTTCAATGTAAAATTATATAATATCCAATGAGTTTTCAGGTTTCATTTTTCAGGTTTGCTGCTAAGGGCTTTTTAAATAGTAGTTGAATATGGGGACACCGTTATCTAGAGATTGTATTAGTCCAGAAATTTAAGGATAATCAACCTAACAAATCCTGACCAAGCTCAAACTTCACACAGATGTTGAGTAAACCTTCCTAATTTAAATGTCAAAAGTCTCCGGAAATCCCTGCCGTGCTGCAGCCGCCGAATTGAAAAACATATTTCGGTTTGTGTTTCTCTATACCGTACATTTTTTCAAACAACACAAAACCATACATTATGTGGTCCACTGAAACGCCATTTACTCTTGTTTTGTATTGCAATGTCTGAAAAATACATAGAGAAACACAGAACAGAATGTTTTTTTTCAAGATGGTGGCTGGAGCACAGCAGGATTTCCGGGGACTTTTGACATTTCATTTTCTGAGATTTATTTAACTTCTGTACGAAATTTCAGTGTGGTCGAGATTCGTAAAGTTGATTCACTTATCTATGCATAACATTCCTGGACTAGGCCTATATACTGTATACCGGGTGTCCAGCCCAAAGTTTTCCAATAGCTAACTTTTTTATTATAAATCTGACAAAAAACTTATTATGGGGGGCTTCCCTTTATTTTTAATGCTGCTTTCTGGGGTCACTTCGAAATTTAAAAATATGGCCGCCATTTTCCAATATGGCGGACAACTTTGATTTTTCTTGTGGAACACCCTATATTTTATGGTATTTTTTTCTACGCTTAGTTTTAAGAACTTTTCATTCTTCCTTTTTTTGTCCTAAACTCAATGATTCAGGAGGTATAAGTTGTTAAAGTTTGGTTTTTCCCCATTTAAAATGCATCGGGAAATTGTTGGTAGTCTGTACATCGAAAACGGTCGGGTTTAGTAAAAAATACCAAAAAAAAGTGCTTAAAAATGTGAGTTCAGTAGAGATTTAATCATAAAATAACTTGTAGTCGAGATTTACTCGTGGAAATGTATTATTACGAATATGATTTTACTCCATAAGGAATACATGGGATGGCAGAGTTAAATGGGGGCAGTGCATTTTAAATGTGGAAAAATCATACTTTAACTGCTCATATTTCCTTAACCATCGGGTTTAGGGAAAAATGCCAAAGAGTAAAAAGTTCTTGAAATTGAGCGTAGAATCCAAATATGGCATAGAATATAGGATGTTCCATAAGAAAAATCAAAGTTGTCAGATTTTGGAAAATGGCGGGCATATTTTTAATTTTCGAAGTGACCCCAGAAAACAGCGTTAAAAATAAAGGGAAGTTCCCCATAAGAAGTTTTTTGTCAGATTTGTATTAAAAAAGTTAGCTATTGGAAAACTTTAGGCTGGACACCCGGTATATAGCCGACTACAACGGAGCGAAAACTTATAGTTTCTTAGAGCAAACTAGGATTGGACTCGCGAACGACGACGTGAATCCGTGACTCGGGCCGCGCAAACGCGGGGTCAAGTATCGAAACAAGATAGAAAGCTGAAACTTACAAAACAAACACGATCACATAGTACGCACGTAGTAAGTGTAATTATGCCTGTTACAACCACTCGCGTGTTGTATTACGTCTTTGTCGCGGGCTCCCTGGCGATCACGCTATTTTTTATTCTTGTTTCAATTATTCCAATAACAATGGCTGAGGCTGATCGTAGTACTTAAGTTGGGATCTTTGTAGGTCGTGGGGACATTTCTTCGTCTACAGCTTTGGCACATTTCCGTTATCTGATATGAAAGAGGATCTTATTAAATACTATTTTTTATCAGCTCTTTCGTTTTCACATGAGCGAATTCATGCTCCTGTTAAAGCGTAATTTTATTACTGTTTATTATTTGAACTTTTCCATTCGCTTCTAGTGTTTAAAGTACACTAAGTTTCGGGAGGCAAGAAAAATCTTCCCTTTATCAAGTGACCCTACTTAAATTTATATTTATTATTAATTTAACCTTCAATTTTAGAGGTTTTCTGAATTTTTTGAAACGCAAAGTTAATAACCATTCATAAATTTAAAAACTAGAAAATCTCATCATACACATTAAATGGATCTGTATAGAGATTTTATTGTTTTTAAATTTATAAATGGATGTTAATTTTTTGTTTGAAAAAATTCAGGAATCCCCCAAAAATATTAGGTTAAACTATAAATAAATATAATTTTAAGTAGGGCCACTTGATAAAGGGAGGAGGTTCTTTCCTTCCGAAACGTAGTGTAGCTTAAACACTAGAAGCGAATGGAAAAGTCCAAATAATAAACATTAATATCAAATCTTTCGCTATCATGAATAAAAAAAGGCCTACTTAGTAATCATTCGCTATCTTCTATCTTCAGTGCATACAGTATTTACCGTTTTATACTGGATATAATATTGTAGTGTATTTTATTGTAAGAGTATACATTTTAATATATCATATTACAGAAAAACTCATATAATTTACTATACACTAAATAAACTATTTATTTATTTATTTATTTACAATGTCTAAAAACGCCCTTACATGCAGTGTCTGCTTGGGCAGTAGACTAGTCAAAACCTTTTTAATTATTACAAATTAACTTAAAACTACTGTACAGGTCATAGAATAAAACTCAAAACTACCATCTGGGAATACCTAAAATTGGCTGAAAAAAGCAGAACTCATCCGTTCCCCTGTATATTTATGTATACTAAATATACTATATATACTAAATATCATAATACTATAATTTAGTTTTGCAAGAAACTCATCTTTTGCCTACTACTTTTCAACAGTAAATACAAATAGTTAAACATTAAACTGTGAAAGAAACAATACCGAAGTTAAAAGAGATAAAATGGAGATTTTCTGGTTTCAATCATGTTTGTTCTTATTCGTGTTGTATAGCCTCAGAAGTTGATAAGAACAAATAAAAACAGGTTATATTGCCTTCGAAATGTTTGTTTTGTAAGTTTAATGTGTCACTTTAATCTTTTGACAATAAACTATTTGGCTTTATTAAATCAAACCTGAAGATGGGAAGATATTTCTGAAACCTCTTCATCGGGTTTAAAGCTTAAGACAAAGGTAACCTGTTTTTATCATCTTCATGTTCATTCCATGATACTTTTAATATGGAATCTAACAATGCCTACTCATATTACAACTTAGTCTAATTTTTTATCAATTTCCTTGTCATTGAGAACAATTGAAGTTTGATAAGTTACTTTTGACTTACTGACATTTAATCACTAGGTTTTCAACATCAACACTTGTGAAATGCACATTTTTCAGCAGTGTTATTCGCGGATATGACCGAATCTTGTCCTTATCTCAAACCATTCAATAATTCACATTCATTTTTCATTTTAGGCGTTATCCCTGTACTCATTTTAACTGAAACTTTGTATACTGGAACCATGTGCATTTTGAAACCAATTCCAATCTCGTACCATCGTTTGTATACGACGATATCACATAATAATTTTTAATAGGCATACAAGAACGAACGGCTTGTTGTAACGAAATGAAACGTGATATACTCCGTTTTTATCAAATGAAGTTACTCAGATGTACTTAACATCAATTTAGGTATATAGTCTTTGGACAGCCGCAATTTGAAAAATACCTCCGTTGCAGCAGACTTGCGTACTCAGCGAATTTCCAAAGCAAAAAACATATTTTATACTAATATACATTATATCTCGTCTAGATGAAGCCGCACAAACCAAGTTTTATTAAGAAATGTTGAGAAATAAGCGAGTTATAGAATATTAATTATTTCCCAGAAGGTTAACATTGGGACAACGTACTGTGTTTACCAATTTCAATATCTCGGTAACCAGTAGATAAGAGCAGTGATCAAAAATACTAAATTGTTTGTTTTTTTCGAGCTGAATCCAATGATGCGGTGCTAACGAAAATTGGGTTATTTTTATTTTTATGTGTAAAAAACTCAAAGAACACATTTTTGGGGGGTTTATCCTCCTTTACCCTCTGCTTGCAGTGGTCCGATTGGGTTGGTCTACGAACTCGTCCGAGTGATTACCACTTTACACGTCTGTCCCGTATTTCATTAAGATCGGACCATACTAAAAACGGCCGCTATCGTGTTAACGGACATAAATTTGAATGAATGGTGTTTTTTTTGCTTTTGGGGGCCCTAAAACGAAAAGTTATCATGGTCTCGGGCTTAGGTCTTACCATTAGTAATACTGTAATAGCTTCTTCCATATAGGGGAAATTCACTTATAAATAATTATCGTTAAAACATGATTTTTCTGACATTAGCTCTTTAAGCGATATACTGTAACTACCATTCCTTATAGCTTTATCACTATGATCTTGGATATACCACGTTTTACGAGTATTTCGTTGCAACAAGTAGTTTTTGAATTGAACATTATTTTACGAAAAAAAGGAGGCTGTACGAGTAAACTTGAGATTTCGGAATTTGAATAATATGATATTTTGATTTATTTGGAGGAATAAATCCGTATTCATTTGAAGAATAAATATCATTTGATAATTATGATCATTTGATTTCATTATGATGGAGGAATAATACCTAAACATATTGGCAGAGAATTACGTAACTGTCTGTAAGGATGTAAAACGTCCATTACAAGCATATAAGGAAAAATCAAGTTCTGTGATCAAGCGTAGATTTACCTATCGTTATCTTATCATCTTATCACGCGCCGTTACTCCTTATCAGCGAACACCGCTGCCGCTGTGCAGGTCAGATCTATCTACGATTCGTGGTGGAAGATCGCTATTTATGACAAGATTGTCGTTGATTTTATCACGTTTTTCACTTTTTGGTCAGTGACTGACCTTCAGATTTATATTATTACTATTTAACTATTTTCTAAAAAGTCAAATCCCACAATTTTATTATTAGTTAACACCTTGTGTACGCGTTTTGACTTTGTTAAAATAGCAACAAAAGTTGTGGGCTTCCTCCAAACAGACCCGTACAAAATAAAGGAAAACTTTTATTTATTGAAACCAAACAGTAAAAAAATGGGAACGTTTTGGCTATTTGGGATGAAACTTTTAATTTATTGAAGTGCGTTACGTCGCTTCTTAATCATAAAACTAGAGGCGGGAATCTTCAGTCTTTCAATCGGGCGAATTCTGATAACACCTTGAATCTAGCCTATTTTAAAATTAAATTCAGCAAACATCAAAATCAAAAGTAGATCAGCTATATTCTATTAATTAAAATAAATTCTTATTTGTCAGGCTTTATGGGGGGGGGGTCCTACCAGGGAAGTTCAAAAACGTTGTCGCGCCGCGCGCCGGTCGCTTAGTTGCAAACGCCAAATCGACTTCACAAAAATTTGAATCCTGTAATTAGAAACTCTCACACGCCAGATCCCACTTAATTCGATCTCGGATGCTTAAAGGGGGTTTCCCGGGCGATAAGTATCCATTCAAGTAGTGGGCCTTCACTGTGGAGTTCTCGTGATAAGGCTTATCACGGGCGTGATGAGGGCAGACATCTCCATTGATAAGCAATCTGGGCACCGTGGCTTATCAGTAACACCTTACAATGGAGAAGCAACACAAGCAACACTCTCAAGGGTGCGTCACTCGTAGGGTTTGGACGTTTCCCTTGAAAACAATTAGAAATTAAATAAACGGTATCAGGAAACTGACACATACTTTCTCCCTCAAAGTCATTTAAAACCAGAAAACATATATGGTGAAATAAAACAAATTAACAATTAATTATCACACACATATATATACCAAATGCTATCAAAATCGGTTAGTAAACAACGGAGATATCGGTTTTTAAATATTCACCACAAGAATAACATTGGACAACGTACTGAGTTTACCGCCGAACTAAAATATCAATTATCTTTGCAGCCAGTTGACGTAAACTAATGATTCAAAATAGTGGATTATTTAGTTTTTCGAGTCAAATTTAATGGTTGCAAATATATTTTCTTTAGAAGTAACAGATTTTGTGAAATTTGAAAAATAAAAATTTTTCAACACTTAAACGCCCATAACTTCTGACCTTAATTTTTTAAGACATGCGGGTGGGGTCATTTTATTTCTCATCTTAAGCACTAAAAACTACTAAATGTTTAACAAAATCGTTAGAGCCGTTTTTTAGAAATTTGGATTTTTGTCATCTTTTTATGGGTTTTTATCGGGTAAATACCCTTAAAATAAAAATGAAAAAAATAAAAAAACGCTTGGAGATACCACAGCTTTATACCTACATGTCAAATTTCATGAAAATCGAACCAATTGGTGTCGTTTTTAGGTTCGTTTACACTCACGGACAACTTTTTTTTTGGATTCAGGGAACACTAAACTGAATATATCCTCTAACAACTCAAATTCGAAAATTTTTACGAAAACAATACTTTCTCCATATACATTGTATAGGGGGGAGAAAGTAAAATGAGCATTAATACAGCACGCTGATATGACATGACGGAGCCAGTTTCAATTTTAGGGCCTCACACTTAAATTGTAGATATATGCTTCCAATTAATTTCCCGTCATTCAGATTATGGCAAATAATATCTCCACCAAATGTAAAGTAAATCGGATGATAATTGTGGCCGCCAGAGCGGAAAATCCTCAAACTACTGTGTTTGTGTGTTTCATAAATTCACATTTTCGTTCGAACAACGGTTATTTTCGGTATTATAACTTTAGAAAAGGGATTAAAATTTCTGTATTTTTTCATAAAATATACATTACATTTGTATTCAGGGTTTATATTACCCTTTTTGGGCCTAACATGCTCTAATAACTAGTTACATTAAAAATTAAATATGATATAGTTAGTTTCAACGTGACAAAGTAGCTAAAATACAATATAATATTGAAATCTATCAATAATGTTAGTATTTAATACTTCTGTTTGATTAATATAACTATGTTCCACAAACAGAAAACATACACACTGCTATTTCCTCAGTCTACACCAGCTGATTGCAATTTGTAGTTCTAAGTCGTTGCAGTTACTGTTTCTGAAAAGATTCGTTTAAAAAAATGAAAAATACATTTACAAATAAATAATTTGATCCTTTTTAACTATTTAAAGTTTTTACACACACTTACTCGTTTTTTCAGAAAATAACTACATAAAAATTAAAACTTCACATGCAATAAACTGATCTCGTGATCGGTAGTGTCGAACCATTCACTAAACTGATAAAAAATACAATTCAAATTTTGTCTTAATATAACGGTGAGTTTGGTAGATTTAAAGTGGACTTAGAGGCAAAGGTCACCGAGCATTCGGTTTATTGGTTTATTGGCCTTTGCATGGCTATATAGCTGTCCAAGTTACAAGTCTTTGCTTCGTCATGACTTTAAAATATCTAGCAGTTATTTGAGCTGTTCGATATCAGTGTAATGATTCATATAGAGGTTAACTACATTGACACAGTACTTGAAGCACTGTATGGTCAATCACGGTAAATGAGGTTAAACTGAAACTGGCCAACACAGTGTCCTCAAAATAAATAGTTCATTATTTAAGGTGCGTCAGTTCTCCAAAACTGATTTGATTTTAATTTTTGAGGAAATTTTCCATCACCGATTAGAGTGATTAGTGATTAGAATCAGTAGTGGCAAATGTCATTAAAAATCAAAATCAAAACAAACTCATCACCACCAAGCAGGGCCGTATTTAGGACCCTGGAGGCCCTGGGCGGAATCCAAAATGAGGCTTGGTAAAAGTGGTGACTTGTTTTAAGCTACCCGGTTCCAAAGTCCTTTTTAACGGGCCTGCACGGAACCGACTCCTTTCCTGCCCGGAGTTTTTCATCTCTGAGGCCCCCTTTTACGCCCGAGGCCCCGGGCGCTCGCCCTGTGCGCCCTTAGATAAATACGGCCCTGTCACCAAGAATGAATTTCAAACAAAGAATCATGTAAACCATGATGTAAAAAGAAAGCTGTTGTAAAATGTAGAACATGTAAAACAACTAGGATGGTTCTCATTTATCGTTAGGATGGTGAGTACTTATAAATAAGTTCTTAAATCCCCTTAAGTTCTTAAGACCTTAATCTTAAGTAAAAGAAACCCAATTAAATATTAAGTTTATTTAAAACTCACACACTACTGAATTAATTGCACAACTGTGAGTCTATTGAAATAACTGGTAAAAATCAGGCCTGGCGACAAGATTTTCGGGCCCCTGTGCAATTTACAACCCCAGGACCTGACGACCTTTTTTACCAATTTCGTGTCCTTTTGGGCCCCCTTTTCAGTCATTCCGGGCCCCTTTCTGGTGTTTCCGGGCCCCCTGCGAGCTCGGGCCCCTATGCATTTGCCTCCCCTTGTCCCCCCCCCCCGACGCTGGCCCTGATAAAAATTTTGTACCTTGATTTTCACTAATTAAAATAATATTATATTTATTTAAAAAAAAAACTTTTACCGTAATGTAGCTATAACATTACTTAATCGGCTGACCAAAAACTAAAGATTTGTCTTCAAACTAATCTTTCAATACTTTGACTTAATTGAAAAATAAAGGGGTTTGGTGGCCTAAGATGAATCCACAGATTAAAAGCAGAGTACTGAATTTTTCCAGCAAATAATGACCACCTATAGTGTTCATTTTTCGTACCAAGTTATTTAGGCCCCAACCTTAAATGGAGTTCATCTACTACTAGTAGTATTGAACGAGTAGTTGTCAAAAAAGAGCCTTTTGTGATTCACTCGAAAATCAAAGTTATGTCGTACTGTAGATTTACAGTCAGTTTACCAAGAAATAAAATCATAGACTCGTCTAAATTATGAAGTGAAAACTCAGAATTGCATACAGTAACAATTTTAGACAGTAAACATTGTTTAATGTATTTGACCGACCAAGATATGAACTCTATTTTATCTCCGACATGAGTAATGCATTTGTTTACTAATTTCCTATGATTAAATTTCAATAGTTTTCAATTCCTCAACTGGATTTTGTTAATATTCTTTACCCTAACTTAAAACGCTTATAAATGCATCCTTACAATTAAATTTCAGTAACAAATTGCCTCTAAAGCTCACTGAGATTTTTTATACCCAATCCTCCCTACAACACGTGACTTGAGTGAAATCTTTATTCACCTCTGATCATATTTAATGAAAAATACTTGCAGATGTCAAACTGTATTTATAAAAGCAAAGACTACATAAACATGTTCATTTTGCAGATGGACACGAGGATGGTCGGACTGCAGCTGATGCTGGCGTTGCTGTGTGTGGTTCCGCTCTTGGCCAACCCCCTGAATCGGCAAGCTGCCATCAGAGACGACGAGGACAAGCTCGCCCCAACGACTCGGCTGTTGACGGTGTACCAGACGAATACAAACGCATCCCTTAAAACCTCTTCAAAAAGACTTAAGAGAACTGTGCAAGATTCTAAAGAGGCGGAAAGTACAGAGACCGGTGATGTCTCGAGCCCCACTACTGAAATTCCTATCCCACCCTCTGCTGAATCGTCTACAGAGACCGATCGGTCTGTGCTATCCACGGAATCATCTAGTCCGTGGTCAGAATCTCACTCAGAGCGTTATTCGTCCGAACATTCATCTGAAGAACCTCAGTCGACAGACTACTCTACGGAGTCGACTACACTGCCGAATATGTCATCCGAGGTGACAACTCTGGCGTCTACGGAACATTCCACTCAGCTACATTCGCAGTCACCGCAGCTATCATCTGAAAGGTCTACAGAAGAAACATCCGAGCAGCCCTATTCATCTGAATTTCCTCTTTCACACTCAATGTCTTCATCTACGGAACTTGGGCCCACATCCGATCTCACAACAGCGTCGACGGAATGGTACTCTCCATACACGATATCCTCGTCTGAACTACCTCCAGCATCCTCCGAACAACCTCCTCCCTCTCCAGAATATTCATCTGAATTGCCTCCGCCTAGTTCAGCGATGCCGTTTTCACAAGCTTCGTCTGAATCCCCCCAACCGTACCCTGAATCCTCATCTGAACCTCCTACAGTATCTTCGATACGACCATACCCTTCACCTGAACCCTCATCTGAATTTCCTCCCTCGCCTTCAGAATCATCATCTGAACTTCCCCATCCGTCCCCATCATTCTCATCAGAACTTCCTCCGATATCGTCTGAAGAACCCTACATGTCTTCATCCGAGCTTCCTTTTTCTTCTTCAGAAATGCCATTTCCATCTTCAGAAGCTTCGTCAGAATTTCCTGGACCCTCATCCGAACTCCCTCCAGGGTCTTCAGAAGTTCCGTACCCATCACCTGAATCGTCAACCAGTCTTCCCCCCTCGCCTTCAGTAGAGCCTTATCCATATTCAGAATCATCATCTGAGCTCCCACCATCAACTTCAGAGGAACCGTATCCTACACCTGGATCTTCAGAATTTCCTTTTCCATCCTCGGAATCATCTTCTGAAAATCCCTCGGCATCATCCGAAGAGCCATACCCATCACACCCATCACCTGAGACCTCGTCCGAACTCCCTCCAACATCAACAGAGGAGCCTTGTTCAGCTTCAGAATCAACTTCTGTTGTTCCTTCGCCATCTTCAGAAATGCCAATTCCATCTTCACAAGCCTCAACAGAGCTTACTCAACCATCACCGGAGTCTTCTACTATACCTTCTCCAGCATCTTCAGAAGGGCCTTATTTATCATCGGAGTACCCCTCTCCTTCCTCTGAGTCATCATCTGAGCTAACTCATCCATATTCAGGTGTTTCTTACACATCTTTAGAACCTACCTCTGAACTTCCTGCCTCATCGGAATTCCCTGTTTCACCCCAAGGATCATCAGAATTTTCTACGAGCTCTCCGGAAACATCATCTGAAATGCCAAACCCATCATCTGCAGAACCTCAGCCACATTCCGAAGGAACAACAGAATTTACTCCTTCAGTAACTTCATTTCCATATTCTAAATCTTCAGGAGCTACTGAAACAAGCGCTCCGACCGATACAACATCTGAATCACACAAGTCTACTGAAGAACCATCAAACTCATCTCAACTTCCCACAATGACATCGGAAGAACCATATATATCAACTGAAACTTCATCTGCCACCCAATCTGCATCTTCTGGGTCTTCAAATCCTCCCTCTACAGAAACATCTTCTACAGAACATCTTCAATCATCGACAGAACAATATTCTTCTTCTTCTTCTAAAGCATCAACAGGGTTTCAACCGTTTTCTTCAGAGGAACCACAGAAGTCTTCTGAATGCCCAACTGAATTTTCAGCTGCCTCCAGTAGTTTTTCAACAATAAAGACATCTATTTCTTCGGAAAGCACGTTACCATCAACAGTGGTTTCTCATTCATCTCCAGGTACATCGACTGAAGTCTCAGCTTCTTCCGATGAAACATTTTCTTCCTCTCTCCCTTCCAAGTCAACAACTGGATCGACTGAATTACCTGTCACAACTCTAAGAACTACTTCAGAGCCATTTACAAAATCCACTGTCACTAAATCACCCACAAGTGAAGTGATAAGTTCGGAATCAAAAACACCTCTTTTCACAAGCTCTAAGAGCTCAACAGTGCTTACATCAACTGAACCATTTACTGAAAGTGAAAGTTCAACTAAACAAAATTCTACTAAATCACCACAAACTACCACATCAGCATTAACTGTGGAATCTATCCGGCCTTCTCAATCAGTCTCCAGCAAAGCAATCACCACCCCCGCCAACTCTGCAGCATCAGTCCGAAGAAACGATATTTCAATTTCAACCCTATTACTAGTTTTGGTGTCACTAAACAGTTTCAGAAGATAGAGTAAAAAGTTTGGGGATCCCAAATTAAGTTTTGGACTTTGGTTTAGGATGGAAGAGATGGATTTGAACAGTATTTCGTGACATCACATTGTGGGAGGACTAAAATCCATCAGTTTAAAACCATAAAGGTATTTTGAAATATAAGATTATACATCCACTCTGACTAGAATAGGTCTATGTTGAACTATTTAATAATGTGTGTGTTATATATCCAACAACTTAGAATGGTGAACACAACTTAATCAAAATTCCTACTTAATCTTATAAGAATGTTAAGTTACCTACTGATTTTACTTTTCCCTGCAAAAATTGTGAAGTAGTAATATTTTTGCTAATATTCTGACACCTTTGAGTGAGACGTTTTTCCACAATTCTTTTTACATTTTATATGGATCTGACATGAAAGTTTAACTGAGCTATCAGGAATTAAACTTAGTAAATGAGTTTGAAAAAACTGTATTTGTGAGAATGCCAATGTTTTAATCATTAATTAACTGTTTTGATTTTATTCTATCGTCAAAATTTGTAACTGTGGTGATAAGGCAGACTCTTTTAGTTTTATATGAAACTGTTTATGGTATTTGTGTTTTAATATCCTCACTAAATATACCAGTAGAAGACTTAAAATCCATATTTAATTTATTCCTAATTCCAATGATTTGTATAGTATTTAAGTCGTAAGACTGCAACAACTATGAGCAGCGACCAGTTTTAGATAATTTATGTATGATGATTATAGCATCAGTCTAATTCTTAGTAAACCATAATATTTATTTCAAAGATTTTTTTATACTATATCAAAGATTATTTGTGTATAGTTTTAAGTTGTATTGTTTTATATTTATTTAAATGTTTTTGTGCATATGTATATAGATTATAAATAAATTGAAGGATTTTTTTATAAAATGTGTTATATCACTTTAGGAATTCCTACTGGAAGTCATTATTTTATAATATAATAATATATTATGGTGTACTAAAAGTGGTTTATGCAACAATATTATTATGAACGCCTTTAATCCGCGAGTGGCTCAAAGGTTTTATATAATCATTGCATTCACTACTTTATCTACTTTATTACTTTTCATCTATTCAAATAGTATATTTCATTACTAGGGCCTAAAGTGATGCTTTTCGTACGAGGTCAAATTTTAAGACCAAGGCTGTAAGCCAAAGTCTGAGTAACGAAAAATGACTGAGTAACGAAAAGCAGCTTAAGGCCTTTGTGATGAACGATATTTTTCATTATACCACTCAATACAACACAGTAACTACTTAATAAAACAAAAATGTTACAACTTGTTTACCTTTAAAGGTATCTCCCAAAGAGGCTTTCATCTTGTTCTTGCTATCTAAAACAATCAGCTGATTGTCTGTTTCATGTGTTAGGCTAGACTGTCAACAATGAACAAGTATTGGAATGCATTGAACTATTGATTGGTCAAATGAACGAGTTTCACAACAATGCATCAACAAAATTACAGATGATAATAATAACCGATAACCACTGTCGATGCAATCGATAGCTCGCCATCGTCGCTGAAAGTACAAGTATACACATATTTGTACTTTGAGTACATTATAAACGAACAGTTCATGTCCTCTACATCAGCTGATTCTTTTTCTCCCTAGATAAAAAGAGCTACTTTAGGCCTGCAACACAAGTAATAAAAACTGCCGTTTTTGCAGCGGTATAACGAAAAGTAATTGTTTATTCTCGGTGTCATACAACTGCGAGCTTTCAAATTACTCAAACACCTGGTCACTTACCATTATTATATAGAAAAATAGCGGTTTAGTTAATTTTGAAGCTCGCGAATTTTCGACTTGACGCCAGTATACAGTATAAAATCATTACACTTTTAATTTGGCTTTACAAAAACAAAAGCCATAAAACAACCAAGCGAGTACCTAGTATTGGAGGCACAAAGTCGTCTTTGGTCCAAAGGGAAATCCACATGATGGCAATCTGTCGCTTTCAGCGAAGAAGAATTATGCTCATCAATAGTGAATATCAAATCCTATGTTGGGAACGCCTGGTGTAGTGATAGTGCGTGGGACTTCGGTCCCCAGGGTATTGGGCTCAAATCACACCAATCACCAATGGCAATTTGCTATATGATGATGCTGTCCTTGAGCATAAGATTAATTCCTAATCCTTGCCTGAAAGTGCAGAAAGTGAAAAGGGATCTCAAGACGGAAATTTTCTGGTTTTGAGTTAATAACATCTTGGAGTTGAGCATTAAATTGCAAACAATAATACAAATAATTTGCTATAATTTTTTGTCTTTGAGTTATTGGGATTTGAATTTTAAATGATCAAAACAGGTGTTTTAGGAAATCAAGGCCCAAAACTTTAAACGGTCAAAGAATTTACAATTGATATTTCAGAAGTGAATTAGGTATCAAAATAAAGCGTAAAACTAGATCTTAAAATCTGAACTAAAACAGACATGATACACAATTTCATTGTTTAAAAAAAATGAGAACGTTAGGAGTTGGAAAAGGGACTTCAAGTTGGAAGACAGAATACCGAGAAATTAAAGAGAAATACAGTGTCGAGAAGGTGGTTTTTGGACTTAAACGATATTCTTCTACAACAAAAAACTTGAAGTAGTTCACTTATCTGCCAATAGATCTCAGGAGAGTAGTTTTGTGATGCCCCTGATGACTCCGTCAGTAAGAGCCTGCACATTTGGGAAATGGGACCTGAAGTTGCCAGTCATGTAATTTCTAATTTAAGCGATTTAGGGTCCCTTTTCTTGTGCATGACATAAGCTGCTAAATCTATTATTTTTTTATTTTTCTCAGATTCTATCGCTAAAATAACCGAATGAATATGTAGGGTAGACTGTTGTACCTTGAAACACTTTTGATAGTTATTTTAATTTTTTGAAAATTAACTATAACTGTTTTAAAAATTTAAAAATTACACAGCCTTTCTTTTGGATAGTGGTCATAATAATATTAAATTGGTTTTAAGAAATCATTGTTTTAGCATTAAATAAAAAATAAAATAAAATTTGTTCCAAGGTGCTCTTGTACATCGAAACGCACCTTTCTACCTTGGAAAAAAGAGGGATATTTTGAAAATAAAATTAACACTAGTTGCTACGGTTTATTAAGTTTGTTACAAATTAATTTTACCGGATTTGAATACATACTAATTCTCTGATTTTTCCTAATATCCTGAAAATTTACCAAACCTGAAATTTTACTTTCGGGAGGGGCTAGATCAGCCTCTACCGTTTTTTCAGATTTTTTTTATTAACTGGAGTCTTCTTAACGCCAACCTTGTTTCGCGGCATGATATTTCTTAAACAAAAACACGAACAAACCAGCATAATGTACTTGGGAAGCGCTGTGTTCCAAGGAACAAGAGGATGTGTGTCTAATTAAAATGGCGGATGACGACACTAACCTAAACTTAGCCAATTCAGCTATTATACAAATTTACTCGCCAATAAACACACTATCCCAGAATAACATAACACACCACCACTGGAATGCTGAATCAATGATAAAAAACAAAATATAAAGTGAAAAACATTTACTTTTGGGAGATGAAATAAAGTTTTATTAATAACCACGTGCAAAACTACTTGAACAACCACAGACTGACACTAGCGCATTCTTGGTGGTTGCAACTATAACATAGTTGATTTTTAGCCCGCTACATGGTACCACTAATCGAGAGCAAACTATGTTCCAAGGTACACTATGCTCAAGGTACAACAGCCTACCCTACAGAAAAGACTAAGGAATCATATCCAATCGAAACCCAACAAATCGATATTTTTGACCCGATTTGACTAAAATGTTAGTACTGTAAAATTTACTCCAGTGACTTGAGGTCCCTTTTCACATTCTACTTCATAAATACGGTAGACTTATCCGGACACCTCCGGACCAAGACCATTTATCATTGTTCTTCTGGATAACGGTTTTTCCGGTTAAACCGACTTTCCGCTAAAACACATAACTCAAATGCATACTGTATAAGCTAATACTCTGATTTAGACTTGTGTTTACTGGTCTACAATCTTTCCCACTTGAATCATCAATACAGAATTGTCTACTTCCTGCCAATTACGTCCGGTTAAACCGATGTGTTGATAAAAATCGTCCAGTTAAAATCACATAACTTTGGTAGAGTGTAGTACGGTTAAACCGATGTCCGGTTAACACATTGACTGCTAAACATTTTTTAATATACTGCCACATAGCTGTTAAAGTTTATTGCTAATTCACACAACTTATGGTTATGGAAGGTCAGTCTTGCCCAGTAAATGTTCTTTTCGGGCCACTTCCGGTTTGTGGGATGATGTCAAAGATTCGGTCGTCTTTAGATGTCTTCAGCCTCACTGGTTGGATTAAAAATATAAAAAAGTGTTTTTCACGTGGTTTATATGTATATACTATACAAATATTGGGTTGTTCAGTTTTTCTAGTCAGTTGTAAGTTCGACTATGTTACCATATACCGCATAAAATTGTGGAAAAAAAACAAAAAAGAAGACGTCTTTAGACGTCATACAGTTTACAGCACACACATAAACTCAAAATCTCAAAATTCATTCATCTTAGTTACGCACTATCACACAGGATAAACAAAACACACGCAAACTAACAAAAATCATCACAGGAGTACGTTAAAATAGGATGGGAGCACGTGCCAAACTGCTTTGTTTACATGGGAAAATTCCCACATGTGCCACTAGGAGCGCCGCTAACCGGAGAGCGGGAACTGCAAGTGACGGTGATGATGTTAAACTATAGTATGTCCCCCAGTGGCTGACAGAGTTTCAATCCCCTACTACCAAAACGGAGACGACAGCAAGTCTGTTTGATAAACCCTACATAAGGACGTCTTAGGAGGTCCTCCCCTATTCATCAATGGATCGAAGACGTCTAAAGACGTCCTACGCGGACAAAGAGTTAAAAGGTGTCCAAATAAGAGGGAGTCTACTGCAGCTGGAACGCATGTCCACGGAAAACGCCAAGCCTGGCCCTCATCCATAGGCAGATTTTTGGGGGTGCCAGGGAATGCCCAGCCCGGCCTGTTATTTTTATTTGGTATATTTTTTTAAAGAAAGGGAAGACATATATTCTAGCATAACTTTTTAGTTTCTTCCAATTTTTTTGTAATCAAGGTCTTTAATCCACAAAAAGATACAGGGGGTGGAACCTTTTACCTTAGGTGGTGGTATTACCTTCTTTTTTGTAATTAAGGTCTTAATCTTAAATACAGGGGGTGCTGGCACCCCCGAAGATTCGTCATGAGTGCATGAGCTGAATCTGCTCATGCACTCATGTTAGATTTTAAAAATCCTATGTCTTTCAAAAGAAATGCCTTAAAAATTTTAAATTTCAAGCGACTGCAGGATCTGGATCTCTGCAGCGACTGCGGCACGTGACGCTAGATGCTTTCGGCTCGAGGTATCTTCATTGTTAATGTTACAATTGGATACTAAAGGCACTAATTTGCTGAATCACAGTTTCCATGATGATGAAGCAGATCGCTTACTGATGAATGACCCATTTAGACCTTTAGTGGTATAATAACTTCTGAGAGGGCCGAACTGAACCATTCATACACCTCTTTGCACTAAATCCATAGTAAGTATTTTTTTGTGTTTATAAACCCAGTGAAAATTTGTCATTGATGATTACATTCTTTTGTCACTTTTATATAATGTTGAAAGGTTTCAATTTAAAAAAATTACTTCATTCACTTGAAGTAATTTTTTTAAATTGAAACCTTAAACAATCACACGCAAAGGCACTAATTTGTGTTTTTTTGGTTTTTGTGTTTTTGCGGCACTGCCTGTTTGTTGGTTGCTCTTTGTTGGTTTCACTATTCAAATTGCTTTAGAATATCCGTTACACTTTACCATGATATATATAGTACATATTTGTTTAAAAACACTATATAAGTGTATTGAGAAATAATATTTCATTACCTTTTTATAATGTGTTATCTAACTGTGCACATAAATTAATTGAATGTATGTTTGTATACAACCAAAAAATTGTGTGGATAAAAGTAACATAGATGGAAATTCACATGGTCTTTATAAAAACGGAATTTTACTTTTTAAGCCTCTTACTACTGAAACAGTATCTAATCAATTAACTGTGGTATTGATAATGGATGACTTATTCAATGAATTTCCTTGACACACAAAATAACTTTCTGTTTGGTTTATTTTGTCATGTTTACATATTTTTCTGCATTTTGAAGTGGTACGAGTCAAAATATTACATTTTAAAGCTAAATGTTGGGTTTGCTTATTTTTCATCTGACGTTGTGAGACACATTAGATTCTAAGGAATACGGGAATCCCTCTATTGATTGATTGATTTATTCATTTATCATAACAAATATTTCTATAATTAATTGTAATACTAGAAGCTACTGACTAGTCAATGATTCAAATAAAATCAATACAATCTCAAACTATTGTAAAAACTAATTAGTTAAACAATAAAGATTATAAAAAGAATATATATTGATAGAAGTGTTCAGTAAAATAGTTCTTTATTTGAGTTTGTACAGAAAGTTGAGGAAATATTTTTTAAAGAAAATATACCCGAAGGAGCAAAATATTCCAACCATTTGTAGAAAATAAAATCATGAAATGTAAACAATAAAAAAGTTGTATTATGAGTGTTGGACAAGAGAGGAATCTAAGACCAACATTTTCAAAAATCTGATACAAAATTAATTGTATTAAATCGCTGTAGAACATCAACTACTAAAATATCATGTCTGAAAAAACTGCCTAACTCTGAATAGTTCTGAATGTAGTATAACGAAGATATTACTAGAATCAATACTGTACATCAAATTAAAAAAAAATTCACCAAATTTCAGGTAAAAGCCACAGTTTTTGTGTATTTACAACTATGGTAGTATGGCACTAAAAAAAAAAATTAAATCTATTTCCTTCAGCAAAAATACTCAAGCTAAAGAAATCATAACTTTCTTTAACCTTTTAATATGATTATTTTCTGTAGTATGGGAAGACTTCAAGATATCTGTAGAAAACTAAACAAAATTCCTCATTAAATCATGTTTTCAATCATCATTCATGCACAGGGGATTTTTTCGCTATATGTTTGTCATTTATGTCCGAAGCTACATACATAACAGACCTTGGTGAGTTTATTTTTCTTTTGACATGTTACAAGGGCCGTGCAGATGTTTTTCCGCTATTTCTAGTGCTATTGCTCGACCACACAATTGAGTATATGGTCGAAAGCTCCTCTTTCTCTTAGCTTAATCTCTAATTTGCTTCACTAATGTTCTGACTTACTTCTTACTTGTGGCTTAAAGGCATTCAAAATACAATTGTTGATGCATAAACTAGTATTTTAGTGAATCATATCTTACATTTTTCAAGCTATAAACATAATTTTTTAGAAAAAGATTTTTGAAACAAAGTTTTATTTTGAAAATTAAGTTTCCTTACACTAATAGCAGTAATATTCTTCTGAAAAATCAACCGTTTTAATTGTATATTTTATAGTTTTTATTTAAATGTTTAAAGATCTCGGAAAACTCTAAGGAATCTAATGTAATTTCAGGTATATCTCACCTAGAAAACATGTTTTCTGTAAGAAAAATTTACAAAACAACAATTTTAACCTTGATACTTTGCCAACTGAATGCTCATAGAGGAGACATTCCGATCGAAGAAGAAGAAATCTCTTCCACTCCAATAAATGTATTCCTACCATCAGTCCAAACTGATGCGCAACAAGAAGTTAAAGTTACAACCGATAACATTAAACAAAAACATAATGGTAACAATTCCATAAAAAATCCTGCACTAGTTGAAGGAAAATCCGAACCAGAACCAAAATATGAGATGCATACATCAACAGAAAAGCTTGTAGATGAAAATATAGCTCAGTATGTTGAAAGGGTTGTCCCAAACATCGATGAAGTCACAAAAAAAACCATTAAAGTGATTGAACTTAACAAACTTGACCACAGCACCGAGTCTTCTCTCAGAGAAATATTCATAAGGTTGATGATATGCTTGGAATATGAAAGATTGAAACTCAAATGCTAAGTTTAGGAAAAAAGTAGTGAGTAAATGAACTTTAGATCATAATAAATTGCTTCAATAATATTACAGATCAATAAAATATTTTGGGATAAACTGAATATTATACTTGAAAAAGAGGTAAATATTCCTGAAAAATTTTGCAGGTTGGATAGTGAGAGAGCTGTTAGTTGTTTTATTCTGTTTTGCCTCTGAGAATTGTAGGATATGATGTAAAGATGCTTCGCTTCATGCAAGTATTCCTCTCAGGTCGATCAAGTTAAATTCAATTTTCTTAATCAATGAAACACATGATTTAATTTGCAAAGAATTAACAAATTGTAGTGTTTGAAACTATGTTCTTCAAAACTATTATTCTATTTTTGAATGACATGTTTCTTAGGTGAGGATTATTACTTCGTTCCTATTTTTTGGGCTTCACTCACCTTAGTAAGATTTCCTTTGGGGCTTGTCAATTGACGAAAACACACACGAATCACATGTGTGATTCGTATGTGTTTTCGTCAATTGACAAGCCCCAAAGGAAATCTTACTAAGGTGAGTGAAGCCCAAAAAATAGGAACGAAAACTATTATTGCGAAAGCTAATAGTTGAGTGAGCTGGTGAAATTACTATTTATTTGGGTAGTTTATGAACTATGTGATCATATGTTAAAGTTGACTAAATTGACTGTGTAGCCGAGTGGATAAAGTGCTCACCTTATAACCTGAGGGTCGCCAGTTCGATTCCTGATGTATTGAAACCGGGCCCAGTTATTGCCATCGCTTGGCAACTGGGCCCACTTATTATATTACTTGCCCCCCCCCCCCCCACTTGGACATCATCGCACAATTATTTTTGATTTTTATCACCCTCATTTTGGATGTTTATATTATTATTCAATGGGCCGTGAATTAATCATTCTATCTAACAAAAGGTCACCTTTAGATCGTGACAAGACCCAGGTTTGGACCGTTCTCGATCAAAACATAAAAAGTGCCTCTAGTGTTTAAATACACAAAATAAAATAAACCCAAATCTACCTGTGCCAAAGTGGGGCCTGGTTTTCATTTTGTATTACCTTGACAAGCATATTATGAGCTTGGGGACCTGAGTTCCCAAAAATACGAGAAACTTAACTGAGCTTTTGTGTTAGTTGGTAGCAATTGAAACCTAACTGACGGCTATGAAATTGGAATAGACGACAAAACTTAAAGAATTCTGTACAGGAGCCTCCCCCTCTTTATGGTTATAGAACATGTCCAGGCCCGTGCTGGCCCGGGGGGACATGGGGACGTGTCCCCCTGCGCCCTCTCCTCAAAGGTACAGCCGGCGTCCTCTAGACAAAAATTTAATTTTTGAATTTTTATAATAAGAATTCAAAAAATCCTGATTTTTTATTTAAAATGCCGGCATATTCAAATCATTTTGTCAAAAGAAACCCTGTTTTCCATACCTTTGCTACTAAACAAACTATTTGGTGTGTTAGGGTTGGGGCACTTGCCTACATCACGCACCACCAGTGTTAAAAAAACCCGGGTATTTATCCGGTTTTCGGGTATTTTTTGGCTGTTCGGGGATTTTGCAGAAGATTTTTCGATAAGAATTGTATTGTATTTTCGTAAGTTTTGTCGACATATGAAAATTAGTGGTGGGTCTATTAGCAATCACTAGCGTATGTCGTCTGCTATCCAATACTTATATCCATGATTTGATCAAGTCCTCTTTATGGTAATTACTTGTGGTTTTTATATGGATTTCTTTTTGTTTAGACAGTTTTATAATGGTTAGTGAAATTTTTACCCTGATTGAAATTGGATATTCGTAGTTTAACACCGAAATATAATTTTAAAACGATATTGTGGATCTAAGTTGAATAATTTAATTTGCTACTTTAATTTTGTTTTTGTTACGTCAGATTTACTCAAAGCGGGTAGAAAACGAATAACTTAGCGAAAACTAATACCTTACTTGTTTTGTTATTAAGGGAATTTTAATAAAAACCCTGGGAAATACGAATTTTCCAGAATGCGACCAGGGGTCGCAGGGGAGGCCCTGCTTTGTTCGGATTTCTGGAGTTGCACGGTTCGTTTTTACTCTGAATGGCCTAAAAACGAGAGTTTGTAGGTCTTATTTTCTAAAATTTCCCCGGGGGAGAGGCCCCAGACCCCCCAGTGGTTGGTGCCCTCCAAGGAAAATATCTAGGCAGGCCTCTGCCTGGCGCCCTCGTCATACTTGTCCCCCGCCCTTTCGACGTACCCAGCACGGGCCTGAACATGTCATGTCCCAAACACACCTTTAGTGAGCTCCTCCCCAAACACAGACTGTGGCAGTCCTCTAAGAAGAGCTTCAGTTTTAAGAAAAAGCCCTGCTGTTGAGCTGTAAATTTTCTTCCTTGTTTTTCCTTGTTGATTTTGTTTGTGTTTTTGTTGGTTTACAATTTTTCACTTTACACTCAGTTTAATTTATTGATGATGACTGGCAAGGTCCATTATTATGCTCTTGGTAAACTATTATACTTTTGATGAATGCTATAGACAAATTAAGATCAAAACATCTTTTTCAATCTTGAAATTCTTGATTGATATGTTTGTAATCTATACTACGATCGGACTGTCTGTTTCTTATATACAGTAGTTTATTTTCATGCCTAAATAGTTACTATATTTTTTTAAATTTGTTTGTTCCAGATAGCTATGGCGACCAAGCAATTTGTCATGATGATGTTTGTTTTCGGTTCTGCAGCCATAGCAGACAAAGGAAACCTAGGACAGACCAACACCACAACCAAACCCACAAAAGAAAAAACTGCTCCTCCTGATATAACTCTAGTGTTTTCAGATGAAATGGATGATTTTGGAAAAATTGTATCTACTCCTAGTGAAGCAAATTTGGAAAATAATAAAAGCCAAAAAGGAAGTGAAAACATGGCACAGACTCCAGCATTAGAAAATGTTGAAGGTGGAAAACGGACAGAGGATGAGATGGAATCCACAGCAAAAAATACAACAGAAACCAGAACAGTCGAAGTACCTCATCCTGGGAGCCAAGAGTCCTCTGGTTCTGATAGTTACACAACACTCCCCGTGACACAAAGAACAGAAAACAAGGTGGAGGAAAGTGAAGAAACAACAACTGAGGAGTTTCCAACGGTCTATGAAACTCGAAGTAACATAGGAAAAAGGGAAACAGGTAAGGAGGAAAAAGAAACGACCTCTGAAATTTCAACAGAATTACCTTTAAGCACACCACTAACAAATAGTGTTGGAACTTCAAAGGAAAGTAAGGTTATTGATGGAGAAAATAAGGCATTAAAAGAAAGAGATGGAAGTAAAAGCGATGAAAAACCTACCTCAAAACTTCCAACAGATGAGTCTAAGAAAGAAAACAGAGTAAAAATCTCAGAAAAAGAGGACCGTGATAAACAAAAAGTAGTCCAGGGCAATAAACCAGTAAATAAAGAAAATATACATGATTCAGAGGAATCTAAGCTTTACCCCACAAACAGTTTGGAAGATGAAAGACCTAATAATTCAAATAAACTAAAAGGTGAAAGTTTCAAACAGCCAAAAAACCATTCTCCCACAAGTTCAAAAACTATTAAGTTGACG
This sequence comes from Flexamia atlantica, assembly GCA_035578135.1. Classification (NCBI taxonomy): domain Eukaryota; kingdom Metazoa; phylum Arthropoda; class Insecta; order Hemiptera; family Cicadellidae; genus Flexamia; species Flexamia atlantica. The sequence continues at coordinate 57,496,222 of JAQJVK010000007.1, forward strand.
CAAAGTGAAAGTGGGCGTGGAACTTTTTCAAAATCCCTAGAGAGTGGAGAAGACCCCTCACTTCGACATACTAACTATGAAAGACCAGAGGAGGAAACTCAGCCCGATAAAACGAAGGAAGAGGAAAACAAATTTACAACAAGGTCAAAACCTACCAATACAACACCATATATAAGGAAATCTGGAAATTTCTTAAAATCTCAAAAAAATGCAGAAACCTCCTCTTTTAGACGTGGAAGCCAAGGACGACAAGCCGATAAAGCTCCCTGTGAAGAAGCAAATGAGAGAGAACAAGAAGGTAGAGAGGAAAATTATGGTGAACAGATACGCAAAGAAGATGAAAACAAGAGCCATGGAACAGGAGCTGAAAAACCAGATATCCATGGAGCAGAATCTAAAATTTCTCCAGAAGTTAAAAATATGAATGGAACAACAGTTTCGCCAACAGCCAAAAAAATTAACTCAGGAACAGAAAGTACAACTATCCTGGTCACAGTTATTCCAAACACTAGTCAATCCTTTACCTCCTTGAAACCCTCAAACAACTCTTCTAGTGGGAATTCAACAGTTCAGCCTCCTGCAGAAGACAAAAGTAAGAAGTGGAAAAGAGTGCTTGATGTTATTGGAAAAATCACCTGTGTATTTACTCTTTTTGGGGGTGCATTTTATCTAGTTTATTCTGTAATATAGATATCCTTTGCAGATGTTTATTTAAAAACCAAAAGCTTTCACAAGTAAATAACATTCATTATCTAAAGTAATATAATGTTAAAGATTACAGCGAGAATAATCAACAATAAAACTGTGTTTTGGAACAGGAGTCTTTGAAAATGCGGTTTTTGCTTTAAAAGATCACTTATAAAAGATTACCTATTTATTCTAGAAATAAAAATGTTGGTAATCTTGTCTCATTATGCATTTGAAACCCATCTAAATATGCTCTTCAATCTAAATTACAATCTAATAGAAAACAAAATTATTGTAACAATGGAAGATTAGGTTCACTGCCCTAACGTTAGTGAAACATTTTTAATATTAAAAACCATAGGCGTACATAAAATGTGGGGCTGCAAAACATGCAGCTTCGAGCTTTAAAATTTACACAATTAATATTATAAAAGCTGTTTCCCGCAGGCTTCGCCCTGCCTCGAGATACCTTTACCTTTACTACCTTTAGATAAGAAAGTAAACTTCCCATATCTTTTTAAAGTCAAATTGAATTATGATAAGTACTGTTTAAAATACAGTATATATTTGTGGGTAACAACAATGTAGGGCAGTTCCTAGACACGATTCGCCTGGTGGTTGCCTCTCCATGTTTTGGAAATTAATTTTTTGCGGATGTGGCTCTTGTTACTGTTGGCGGAACTTTACCTCGCCAAAACATTACCTCCAGATTTCCCAGTCCATCGCTTCCTTCTCTATTCTTCTCAGGTCTTTCCCCTTGATCTCTCCATCTCAGCTTGGCCTCCCTGGAGGTTTCCAACCCTCGTGGCTGTAAAAATAAATAGGTAAAACCCTAACTTGGTGTGATAAATTGAACAAATGTTATTTTCTATTCACCTTGGCGTGCTGGTACTGTGCAAAGTTAAATGCCAACGAGTTAAATAATTTGGTATGGTTAGTTAACGACTGTAAAACAACTGTGTTTTCCGATTGCTGGGCTAAATGATGAGGGTATGACATCAAATTACATGTACGGCTGAAGAAATTAGTTAGTTGCACGTATTTACAGAATGCAGAAAATTTTAGAAATATTGTAACATTGCGAAACGGCAGAAAATACAATCTCATTTACCAATTTAGAGGATAAAAATTCCCAAAGACATAAATAACGGGTGGAAAAGTCATGCGAGTTCACCGATTAAATGACAGAAGTAGTTTTCGAAAGATAAATGGTCAATTTTTTGATTGTGTAAATGGTATTCTAAAAAAATTGCTTAAAGGTTTCGTCCAAATTTGTCTGAATCCGAAAATAAGGAAAATTCTTTTCTAAATTAATACGACAAATTTGTGCAGTTATTTTATATGTTTTTATGGCTCTAGACCAGGGTAATGTAGTCTAACAAAGCGAGTTCAGGTATAATTTAACAAATTCTCTGGGGGAGACCACTGTACCCCTTTTCTGCTCCCCGTCTTGTGGCCGAGGCCCAGGGGCCCATGTGTTTTTAGACTTGGGATCCGGCTTGGCTCTCGGCGGCCCTGGAAGGTTGTTATCAGGTAGCATCGCTGCCGGATCGGCTCTCTATAGTGACAACAAAAGCGCCCACTTGTATTTGTATTACTGTATTTTGCATCGGGATTTTATGGCCCTATTGCCAACTTTCTCTTTACCTAATAAAACCAAAATGTTTTAGTTATTTTATTGCCTTGTCATATCAATATGGTTGCCAATCGGGGCGAACCCAGGGGGGGATAAAGGAAATATATCCCCCACGCGAAATTTTGGAGAACAGACAACCACTTTCGGGTACTCAACGCGACAACGATTTTTGTCTACCGCGATGCGAAGACGATTTTCGTCTACCGCGACGCGAGGACGATTTTCGACTACCAAGACCCGACGACGATTATGGCAACTGCGACTTGACAACGATATTTGTCTCCTGCGACCATGATATTTTCTAACGCGACGACCATGCACGTCTACCGCGGCGTCTACCACGACGATACTCGTCTATAGCGCATCGACGATCACTTGCCTACCACTTGCCTAATGGTACCACGACGTCCATATTCGTCTACCACATACTCCCTACTCGTTTACCACGACGACAGTATTTTATCTATAGCGGCGATGATACTCGTCTACCGTGACAACGATATCCTTCTACCACGACGACGATTTTCGTCCACTGCGACGTGACAACGATATGTGTCTACCGCGACAATGATATTTGTCTTCCGCGACGACCATATTCGTCTACCGCGACGCAATACTCGTCTACCGTGGCATTCACCACAATGACGATATTCTGCGACAACTATATTCGCTTACCGTGACAACGATATTTTGCCTACCGCGACGTCCATATTCGTCTATTGTGACGCGATACTCGCCTACCGCAACGAACTTATTTGACTACCGTCACATTAGTACGGGTTTTTGTAAGTACCTAATAAATACCCCCCTCCCCCTGTTATGGGAATCCCCCCCCCCGAAATTAAATCCTGGGTTCGCCCCTGTTTCCAATAACGCCGCTAACAAGGCAATATGAAAAGACCCAGTCAACACTCACGACTCCAGGTAGGTAAATGTTTAAAAATGTTATTTGGTTTTAAACATAAGCAGTGTATGACATCAGCATAGTAACTAACAACCTAAGTTAAAACGTTGAATGTGACCTTAATTAATTAATATTGAACAGCCCCCCTCCCAGCTCGCCGGTTCCCGCTCGCAGTTTCCCGCTTACCGATTCCCGTTTGCGGGCCCCCTCGGCTCCTTGAGCCCCCCGCATTGCAGGCCATGCGGGCTTCTCTGTCACGCCACTGAATGAATGGTTCATATATTTCATTTTTTTGATCTAACATTTAATTTTATTTATTTTATCGTATATTTTATCCATGATTTTCTTATATAAAATACTCTTAGATCTCGGTGTAGTAAATAAAACATTTGAACTACGATCCACGAGCTACGGTCATACAGTAAATAAATAATTTAACTATATACAGATGACTTTTTATTTTACTGGTTTTACTAACCAAAAGTCAAAAAAACTGTTGTTCGGTATGGATTAGTGGAGATAAGAAAAAATGAAGGTCTGTTTGTTTTGATACATCTGTCATTGTCTTTTTCCATTGAGCCACTGCATAGTGTTCTACTTGTTCTAGTGTCTTTTGTTAGTGACAGCCTTCAACAAAGATTGATTATTATTGATTAGTTATTATTTTGATAATTTTATGTGTACAGAATATACAATTTAAAGACTGCAGTGCTTTGTGGTGTTTTAGACTTTTCTTAGTCAAGTCATAGGCGTATTTCATAGCATATAGTGCAATGAGTGGACTCATTGAAGAGAGCAGTTTACTTTCAGACAAAGGCAAATCAAATGCGATGGTAGATGTAAGGGCCTGTAATAAACCAGTTGAACGAGTGAGTATAAAATAAACACTTACAATTAATCATCACTCTATGCATCCTGTTAAAACTCAGCCTCTCAATAAGTTATGGTTATGTGTTCCTCTGGAATATTAGACCGGTTTAAGGTTAGGTATGATTCGGTACCTCAGGTTTTAGATGTCTCTGTTCCTGACAAGGGTTACCTAGTTACTGTGCATTGATGAATTAATCACTTGAATTTATTTTTTCGCTTTTCTTTCAGGGTAGAGAATGAGTTGTAAAGGAATTTACAGGTTAAGTACACACATTATTAACATTCACTTTGGGATCTGTTCAATAAGTTTTGATAGGGCCTAAATTGTCTAACTTGCTTTGGGGTTCACACTTTTACTTTGAACCAGGGAAGTCAAGTAAATAGTCAATTCATTTCAAATCTAAAAATGTAGGCCTTATCAAATATTAACTTACTGCTCAATATTTGTAATTCATGACAAAAACATTCATGACTTCCTTATTACTGTTAATGTCGTTTAACATTTGAAAATTTACTCCCCACTTCCTAATCTGTTTTGGTAGGTCCTATAACATTTCATTTATTAGAGGATTAATCAAGGATTAAAAATACATCGTTTTTATGTAAAAAATGGCAAATATAAAGCTATTAAAAGTAACATAGACCTTACTTAACCCTTAAGTGTTTGGTATTTGGTAGGTTTACTTATAATCAATTCAAAAAATAAAATCCAGCATGAGGGTCAAAATCTGAAAAGGGTACAATCACTGTCCCTTCATAAAAAAAACGTTGCCTACTGTAATTATTGCTAAAAATGTTTTATTTTTGAAGTTTAGGTCTTAATCTTATTGTCTATACTGTTTAAATCATGAATTAAGAAGAGGTTGGGTCAAAATTCTGAGAAAAAACTGGCCAAAGTAGTGACGGTCACGTGTCCCCAATCCCAGTTTTACCGCTATAGATACGATTTAAACAAGTTCACCAATCAAATAAGTGAATATAAAACCCACGTTTATATTGTCGGATACAGGGAGATAATCAAATAGCGCTTATTACGGATGAAACTATGTTATTACAACGCCGAGCTAGGTTAAAAGTCGTGTCTCCACCTTAAGCAGTAGCGTCGGTAGTGTCGTCTGTTTCTCATCGTACAGCGACACTAGCGCTAGTAGCAGCTGACAACGAGTTTAATTCAGGAGTATCATGGCGGCAAACAACGACGGATGTCGGAGTTCGTCGTGTTAAATGAATTTGGACGTGGAGGAAAATAGTTTTGTTCATTAAAATTGCCGTGTCTCATTTTTTTATGTAGCATCGGTACATGATTTATTCTTAATCAAAAGTAAATCGCTGTCCATCGTAATAGTTTAATTCGTGCGTAATACGGCCCGGTTTCAAATGCCGATTCGTCACTAGCGATAGCGTTCGCCATTTTGAGGTTAGCAGACACAACAAGCGAAATTGTAGCGTCGGTCTGGGAAGCGACGGTCGCGAATTTTGGTTAATTTAACGTGAGATCCGCTACATTTTGTGACCGGTTTTTCCATTTGACTGATATACCTTATATTCTTAATGGTGATGTATTTTTTTTTATATTACGGCCGATTTTAATACGTAATAGAGTAAAATGAATTAGTAAACAATGTGTTAATTATGAAAATAATGCCACCAACAGGGAAAATCTAATTTGTGCGGGCATTTTTTGTTCCAGAAGCAATTTTTTACAACTGATATACATTCTTTTATTTAATCTAAAAATGAAATTAGCTGTTAGAAATTCTTTATATTCTTTTCATAGCTTATTCTTTTTAGGAGTATTTGCCCTTGTTTCTGATTTTACGGTATAAATTTTTAAAATAATGATAAAGGTATTTTAATGTAGCCTATAGGCTATTTAAAATCAAATTTGGGTGAAAGTTTTTGATTGATTGTTTTTAAGTTTGTATTAGGCCTATATATGCTTTAGATTAATTTATTAAGTCCATAGCTTTTTTACGTTTGTCACCTAGGCCTAACCTTTGTTTAAAATGTTGGATACATAAAAAATGTAACATGTCCAACATTGAAACAAAATTTTTTTTAAATGCTTCTAAACATTTTTTAATTAAGTTAATTAATTAAAATACAGCATGTCTTAATAATATATTTTGAAATTTAACTTGTGAGTAGCATTTTTTAATTATGACAAATAATTTTTTAATGAAAAGATTTTAAATTCCGTTTGGTCATCTGTTTTTTGCTGCAGTTTAAAAAGCAATTTAATACATTTTGAAAAATATAATGATTTTAATGTGTTTGAACTTACTCAAAGAATAGCTAAACGGGTTTTCTTTCTTTTTTAATTTTATTTTTATGCTCTAAACTATAACTTATTCAGGCCTAAGCCTATTTTTAGAAATTTGTAATGAAGCCTTCATTTAATCGTTGAAACGTTTTGATACATAACCACATTAAACATACCGTGATCATTTAAATGTAATTTTGAAGAATTTCAAAATAATTTTTCATGACTAAGTAATAACAATGAATGATTTTGGAAATAGAACATCTTATACATCATAAGTCATTAAAAATTTTGTATTATGCACCTTATGATTCAGTTAAGGTTATTTTAACACTATTGTATTGTCTTGTAATTACTGAAAAAGGCCTATATTAGAAATCAAATTCTTCCTATTTCAGACTATGAATGGAACAGATGAAGATTTTGTATTTAAACAAAATTAAACAACAAACATGTAATGGAAGTCATATCCATGTAACTGAGGTCACGCGTTGTAGCAGAATGTCACATTTAAAATTTTTTATTTAAAAATATGTATGGTCAAAAAATATATAAATGGTTATATTTTTTCAATTAAGTACAGTTTCAAGTTGGTACACAATAATTTTCATGACAATGGAATGGAGTAAACACATTGTGAGGTTAAAAAACCTGACCAAAACTTGTATTTTTAGGTGAATTACATATTTTCTAAGCTATTATTAAGATATAGGTCAATCAAAAGTAAGAGGGCTGTAATATATTTAAAAACAGTATATGTGAACAACAAAAAATATGAAATACCATGGGTTTTCCCTTTTATTTCATTATGTAATATTGATTTATCTGGGTGTGACCTCTATTACGAAAAATGGGAGTTTCCGATATAAAACTGCCTCTCTCATTGACATACATGGGTAATGGTGCTTTCTTTATATTTTCTCATATTCTATAGGGTTCAAAGTATTAAAAAATGTAACTGTCATTTAGATACCAAGTAATAACTTTTTAGTTTTTTCCTACTTTGCAGTTGTACCCTTTTCAGATTTTGACCCATGAAACATTCTTTAATTCTGTAGCCTAATAAAATATTTTCTCACTATTGGTATTCAACCTCAAACAGGCAGCAAAACAGTTTACTTTGAAAATAACTAGGCCTAATGTAAGCACTTTCATCGTTGAAATTTAACCAAGCCTAGCTTAGGAGAGTTGAAAGATCAAATTCGGGCAAAAAATACCAAAACTCGTAAGCTTAAAGAAATGATGGCCTTAAGTTGAATCATTTTTTTTCATAGGCTAAACAATTAAATCAATGTGTTTGCAAAACATGACTGCATGAAATGTGATATAAATGTGATCTGCAGCCCGACACACTAGCAGAAGACAATCTAAACTGTCGTGACGTTCGGGCTGACACTCTGTCACTACCAGTGTTTTACGTTTTTGACGCTAGAGCGCAGCCTACGCAACCTAGCGGCAATTAGATGCACTGCATAGGCTTGTCGATTACCAGGCTATACAGAGAACGTGCCTTTTGATTGTTCCAAACCCTATTGTATACTAAGCCAAATCAGCTGGTATATTGTCGGGCCAGTTGGCCCGACATGTATTTTTTCGTTTTATCAAAAATCTTTAGCACTGAATTATGTTTGATTGCATCATTTGAATATCTGGAAAATAGAATATCAAACTTTTAATGGTTAAGTAGCCTAGGTTGTTTTAGTCGTATCCTATGCAATGAATAACCCTGACAAACTTCAAGATATGGTTCCTTGGGTCAAATCGAAAAAAAATTGTCCAATAAACATAGGTCCTAAACTCATTAGGTTTCTATTTATGAGTGAAAATAGGGGTTTCTCGGTTTACAGTGTACTTAGGCCTATTGAACATTTAGATGTCTAGAATGAAAAGTTGAGAAAATATTTTGATTAAAAACCTTCATAGCTAGATAGAATAGGCTATTAAATTTAAAGAGATTTTATGATTATTTGATGCAAAAATGTTGAGTGTGACTGAGAAAAAGTGGTCCAAAAATCAAGTTTACCTTAAAATTCAAGAACCAAAAAATATTTTTTGTTTTTAACAGCCCTCCATATTGTAACCGTTCAAATGTTTGGCTTTCAACTTTACCATCAGTTTTAGAATTTAATGGAGAACAAATATATATATACTACCCAAAACAGATTATATATATATATATATATATATACCAAAATATATATACCAAACATATAAGCATTTTATGACATATTATGACAAAATAGTGACGAATAGAACAAGTGGCCGATCGGCCCGAACTATCATTTTACCTTTAAGGATAAACGAAATATAGCTTTCAGGCCAATTGGTCCGACGCTTCCCCCTCCAATTTTGGGGCTCTGTTTACATCGGAAATGTTTACTAGTCACAAAAAAACTATTTTTAAAATCAATACCTATTTCATTCCAATTAACAAAACCAAATTTTTCAAAATTTGGTGCCATCTATATAAATTGCCGTGGCAGTTAACATGTTAAGAAATATACAGCTGATGGCTTGAAAACAATAATAGGCTATAAATACATGCCTACACACAGTGTTGTAGCTGCTTGACAGAGAAATGTGGAAAGTAGTTTATAAAGTTAGTTATTTTTTAATTGAATAATTTGATCTAAAACACAAACCACTGAATTAAAATTATTTGACTATGGTAAGTAATTACCATTGTTGGAAAACCAGCCTGAACAAATCATTAGATTGGAGATTTTTATCCCGAAAATATGGGGTTTAGGATCTATCACATAGAAAAATATTAAGTTTAATGATCAAATTTTAATTAGGAGCATTGGATTTAGCTTAAAAAATGTTCCAGAATGGTATCTCGAATCGTTTTATTGAGATATTGATGTAGGTAGGCTAGTAAATATTTGTTACTGAGATTTCAAAAGTACCTAAATAAGGTATTTTGTCCCAATGTTAATCTTATTGGAAAGAGGAAAAATTATAGGTACAATAACTAATTTATTTCTCAACATATTGTAAGTGACATTATTTGGTTGAGATCTAACAGTAATGGCCTAAAAATCTTCATTTTTACATTTCTGTTAAAGCAAACCACCTAATCATTTCTCGATGTTAACTTTTTTAAAGGGAACTAGGGAATCCACGCTGCTCTGAAGCATTAAATTTTGGTTATAGAAACACCTTGAATGTGAAAAATACTTGCATTTATTTAGTTTAAAAAGGCGGATATTAGCCTACACATTACACAACATTCAGTTCAACCAAATGATAATGTGATGACTTTTTTGTTATTCAAAAGGGCCTCCTTAATTAAAAGAAGCCTTAATGACAATTCCAGAAAAATAAAATTTATTACTAAAGTAGCAGTTATACCCATGACTTCGCTCGTTGAAAGGATAACAAATGTTCGATTCAAATGCACGTTTTTGGTAATGAGCAATTTTCACAAATTCCCAAAATGACTGATGATTTTTTTGATTGTCATAAAACATTCTTTTACAACTAGCAAAGCTAGTACAGAACAGATGGCATTGTCAGTACATCTAGCCTAAAACAATTAAAATAAAAACAATGAGAAAAGAAATCAAACGTTAAAATTGTTATTTAAAAACAATAAAACAAACTATTTACATTTTATTTTCAAACTTATCATTTAAAAAAGAATCAACCGAATAATACATTTTTTCAATCAAAAAATCTTTTAAGCTATTTCTAAAACTGTTTTCCTTAATTACTTGTTTTAACTTGTTGGGCAGTCAATTCAAAAATTTCATTCCCATATATTGTGGTGTCTTTTCAGATAACGTCAGACGATGTCTTGGATACTGGAAATTTGTTTGAAATCTTGTGCCATAATGATGTCTATGTTGAATTTTACTTAGATTTTCTAAATTATTTTTAACAAACATCAGGCATCTTTAAATATAAAGGCAGGGAATAGTTAGTATATCAAATTCGTTTACAAGATTTTCTTTTTGGAGAAAATGTCATTAGACGGATATATTTTTTTGCATTTTGAAAATTTTATTTTCATAAGATTACATTCCCCAGAACACAACTCCATAGTGATAAATCTGAACTATAAGTATTTAAGCACTTAATTACACCCTTATGGTTGCATATTGTGCTCTACCCCAGATTGAAATGAAGATAAAACGTTGCCTCGATGAACTTTCCTTTTTCCGTCAAATGGTATGAGTTGACTACAGAGCAATAACACATTGTAATTACTGCATACAGCTTAGTCTTAAGAAGACTGAAAGGTAAATGTTTACTTTCCAGTACTCCCCCCGAAAATAAATTTTTTTCTTTAAAAATTATTGAAATTTTATGCTGATTCCGGAAATGATAGTCATTTTCCACACAAATGGGCAGGAAACCCTGGAAAATCGTAAAACCTAGAGCTTAAAGACAATGTGATTGGCTGCAGGTTTGGGGGAGGTATGAGAGGGTGCCTTCTTCAATGGGCGCAGGGGGAGTGAATGAGACTCGCAAGATCTGCAAATCCAGACTCAGACCGTCTAGTCACTACCGCTACACTACGTTGCTAGTGCCTGCAGTCACTTCAAAGTCGAGAGTTTGAAGTGGTCGCTTGGGCGCCACTATCGATATATTAATGGGATTTTCACTAGTACTGAAATCAATTTATTCTTTCTGGTAATCGCTGAATCCAGCAAATAACTGCACGCTTTGCCCCTGTGTTTATTAAACAATATCTGAAACATGGACCGGAATTGGTTTTTTCAAGATGGGAGCACATCAGGGATGTCCAGGGAATTTAGGGATTTTTATTTTATGGAGGTTTACTTAACATCCGTGCGAAGTTTCAATTTGGTCAGGATTTGTTTGGCCGATTGGCTTTTTTATGCTTAATCCCTGGAATATTTTCCATTGGACTTAAAGACTAAATCATCTGATTATCGATAATGCCTTGGATCTCAGTCAGTAGCTTCTGTGTTAGACTAAGAGACTTTTTGTACTTAATGCTCTCCTAATAAAAAAATTACAACTTGGAAAAAATTGAACATGTAGTTTTATATGGGTTTGATAATATGTAGCCTAGACCCAATAAAACGAATGAATGAAAAGCATTGTTTATTCCATAAAAGATTCCACTAAAGATACTTTCCATAAAGAGACTTTACATAAAAGCTAGTTACAGATCAAAAAGTTTCAAATTAGCATAAAATATATTAATGTTGAGAAATTTAATTTAAAAGTAAACAATTTTGTTGTCTTTAATTAATTACTAGTTGATCTAAGGAATCAGCAGTTGTAGACAATTAATTTTATGCCAATTCAAGCTTTGAATCAAACGAAAAACAATACTTTGATGTTTCGTAGCCTTTTGCTGTAATTGGATACTTCATGAAGTGCCCAGTTCACTTAGACACGTAGTGTAACTGAACGGTTTCATTAAAAATTACAATATGTGACCAACAAAATTGGGCACTTCTTGAAGTGCCCAGTGCTCGTTGGGTGACCACTTGCTGTGATTATTCCTTTTACACCATGTGTCCAGCTTAAATGCTGATGGAAGAAACATAATACCCCCGTTGAAGCAGACCTGCATACTCAGCCAATTTCAATTGCATAATAACATATTTCAATCAAACATAGCGAGACATGGCTTTGTAAGTTCCATAAAATAGGGGATGAGTGTGCAGGTTTGCTGCAACAGTTATATTGAAACTGGGTGGTTTTAATTCAATATTTAGGAGATCTGAACTAGAAGAAGAGATACCAAGTTTATCAAGATATATAAAAAAATAAGGAAGATAAAGATTTTTGTTTCATTTCCCAGATAAGGATAACATTGGGAAAGAGTTTTCAGGTTTGCTGCCACAAAAATGAAAATACATGTTTATGAAGCCACAAACTAAGTTTTATCAAAAAATGTTGAAAAATAAGCCAGATTTAGAATTTTACTTCTTTCCCATAAGGTTGACATTGGGACAACGTACTATGTTTACCACTTTCAATCACTCGGTAACCAGCAGACAAAGAGCATTGATTCAGAAGTCGAAATTGTTTGTTTTTTCGAGCTGAATTCAATGGTGTAAACTAAAATTAGATTACTTTAATGTTTCTATGTAAAAAACTCAAAAACCATTAAGTTGATTGCACAGTCTAAATAAATTATCGCTTGGGGTTATTATTACTTTACAATAGGCATTGTGACTCTGGTGTTACTTTTGGGAAAAATCATTTATGTATGCTGGATCTATCGGTCATCTGGGATTCCAGACAGCTGTCAATTTTTTAATAAAGTTGATTTCTCTCTCTCTCTATTTCTGCTGAAACCAGTAGTTTAAAAATATAAGTTTATATGAAGACAAAGACCTATACTTGGAAATTTATATGGAGAATTTGTCTTAAGGTATGACCTATGAGTGTTAAAGGTTATTCAAAGGTAAAGGGTTGCAAGCGAATGATCATTAATTCTGATAACAATTTTTAATGAAGCATTGCCTACCATTTTTGTACAATTGTTTAATTTTAGAAGTATTTGAAAACCACAATTTTGATTTTAAAACTTTAAACCAAACAAAATTATTTATAATATTTAATCTAGAGTAAGTGGTTGCTATTTTATGGTAAAAAATAACTATGTTATTGTTAGTTAAATGTTTTTTAACAGAAAACTAAACTTATAAAAGGACTAAACTTATAAAAAACAAAATTCATTTTCCAAAAATTCTGTAGACTAATTAAATTTTCAAAAGGTGTAAGTAACTAAAACCAATACTGAAATTTTAGATTAAAAAAATATTTAAAAGGTATAATAGAAAACATTAATATTAACATCGGTTACTTTAACAAAAACATTGGGATTTAACGTATACATTCCTGTGATTACTTTAACGAAGATTTTATAGCGACTGTCATCATGCTCTGATAGTAACAGCATGTTTCCAATGAGCGTTGGGTACATGCTGTAATTTTGATTGAAATAATCGAGTTACACTTTGTGCCCATTGCCCAAGAATCAAGAATTTATTGCAACTAATTACAAATTGTACAATCTGTATAGTTGATGTCAGATTTAGCCTAGTGAACAAAATAGTAGGCTATTTGTGGTTTGTGCGGGCCAAACAGCTTGCATAAATATGAAATGCTGATCAGGCTAATATAACTTATTAATTAACTAGTTGAACTTAAGAGATAATGAGTTAAAATAACGATAAGTAAAATAATGTGACACAATAACATTTTCATTACAATTACAATAACAAACAAGGGTTAAACTGACATGATAACCCACATTAAGACTCAGACTCAGCCTACGACAATATTCCAAATCAGAACAACTAACGATTAAAACACTTAGGCTACACATTAAAACTTAAAATAAGGTTAGTGTGGTTAAAAAGGTCATCTAAATTATAACAAGGGTTATCCAACAGCCAGTTTCAAAGTTGAGTTTTGAAAGACTTAAGAGTGACTAGGAACCGCTACAGCTACGTTGCTATTGCCAGCAGTCACTTCAAAGTCGAGAGTTTGAAGTGGTCGCTTGGGCGCCACTATCGATATATTAATGGGATTTTCGCTAGTACTGAAATCAATTCATTCTTTCTGGTAATCGCTGAATCCAGCAAATAACTGCACGCTTTGCCCCTGTGTTTATTAAAAAATATCTGAAACATGGACCGGAATTGGTTTTTTCAAGATGGGAGCACAGTAGGGATGAGGTAGCTTATTGAACATTTTAAGACCAACATAAGAGTGTGATTTTACATTTACTAAACAAGCATAAATATACAAATTTACGACAGTGAGAATTTTTCTCTTCTAAATAAAGGTTTGCAATGAGCCCTGTAGCCAGAGAAAGTAATTATTCTTATGGCTGTATTCCGATTACAGTAAGTGTCAATGACAGATACACGAGTCGTTTACAAGCGGTGGTGTGCGTAGAGGCTGATAACACATGGGTCCGCCCTGGACACCGTAACCAGTGGGAGTCGCAGGATCTGTCAGTCAGGTTTCGGTCCACTGGCTAACCATGACTGACGGGTTTCATCACTCTCTCTCTCTTTGTCTTTCAGCCTCATCGCCATGACAACCCGTAGCTGACGGAGCTTCCTCTCTCATGTCAATGAAACGTGACCAACTTCAAACTGGTTGTTAAAGCACAAATTTGAATGAGTGTTATATTGAAAACTTTCTAATCATAAATTGTTTATTACTGTATAATCTATTAACAATGAATCAGGCAGTATTGGAAATGAATTATTCGTGTTCTGTTGATATGGCATAATTCGTGCACTCCTGTAGATCGATATCAAGAATTATGTTTTTAGTTGTGTTCTAAAACATAATTCTGATATCAATCTACAGGTGCGCACGAATTATGCCATTCGCGTTATTGGTACAGCCGCCCCCACCGCTTGTAAACCATTCATGTATCTGTCGTAGCCACTTGCTGTAATTGGGCACTTCATGAAGTGCCCAGCTCACCTGGGCACAAAGTGTAACTTATTTCAATCAGAATTACAGCATGTGCCCAACAAACTGGACACTTCATGAAGTGCCCAACGCTCATTGGAAACATGCTGTAACTATGGGAGCATGGTGGCAGTCGCTATAAAATCTCCGTTAAAATAAATTACAGGAATGTGTACGTTAAATCCCAATGTTTTTGTTACGGTAACCGATTGAGATTACATTAACCGATTTGCTATGTTCAGCATACATTGAAATCAAAAGGAATGAATAATTGTATACAGAATGATTTAAGGTTTTTATTCCATTTTGCCTGCGATCAGGGGTGGATTTACATATGGGCTTAAAGGGCTATAGCCCAGGGTGCAGAATTTGAGGGGGCGGTGAACTAGAGAGAGAAGTCACAATACCCACAATATAGCCTTGTGCAGAGTCTGTAACAGGGGAAAACGGGCCAAAACGACCACAACGAGTTAGAAAAGTACACGTGTGACTAAAATAAAAAAAAAAAAGGTCACCACTTTTGCCGAACCGGAAATCCCGACCGCCGGCCCTACTCCCCCCATATAGCCCAGGGGCGGCAAATTTACAAATCCGCCTCTGCCTGCGATATATTAGATGTGATAGTGCTGTATGTTGTTCGTGTAAATTCTGTCATTGCATGAGAAGCATTTAAATTTCTGTAGGTACTTTACTAGTTACACCATAAGTTATATTACAGTTTTACAGAGGCATTTACAATTTCTCATTATGTCACATAGACAACATTGATCAATAAAAACAAACATATAATGTAATATTATACTTAGGTAACATATTTTTCTGTGTTTTTATTTAGGTTCAACTAGCTCTTAATCAAAATGCCAAATTTAAAGAAACATGAGGGATTAAAAAAAATTAAGTAGTTTACTCGGACTATGATCCAGCGGAAATTATAGTTCGTTTGTCTTTGAAATCTTGCAATGATAAGCTTTTATCTTCAGACAAGCTCTCGAGTTGATTTCAGATTGGGCTGTTAGTCCACTTTGTTTACAATGAGATGTTTGGCGGGACATTAGTAATTAAGGCAGGGAAGGGAAATGTCTAAAAGGGTAATTATTAACTAATTGTTCTTTATTCTACTTTTTTATCTTTTCAAATTCTAATATATACTAGATCTTTGTCTCATTTTATTTGTTCATGGATATACATATTTAATCAGGAGTACTTTTACAATCTTAATCTTAGTTGCTTTTTTGACACACCAAAACGTAGTATATAGAATATTTTTAATAAAATTCTGCCATAGATTGTTTTTATAAAACCTAAAGCAAGTGAAAAAAATGTAAACTTTTGGATTACATTAGTCGATTCTACTATTTACTCTCATTGAGTATCTAATTTTAATTTATGTTAAATTGTAAATATTAATATAATTTATCATCATCAACAATTAATTTTGAACATAATGTTTCATTATTTCACTCAAAACACAGTTTTTTTTTAACTTTAGCCTTTAAAAACGTGAAATCAGTCATTTTAGTATTTTTTATAATTCTTTAAAGCCAATCCAAATTTATATAAAAACCAACATAGAACACCAACCAACATTTTAAACACTTGGTTATTCCTTTTTTCAGTCCATCGAATACCCTGATTTTGTTTGTGATGAACAGGAAATACATTAATGTATTTTTGAAAATCTCACAAAAAATACGAATAGGCCTGTGCAAAAAGGTTCAGAAAAGTTCCACAATAATCATGTGACTCACATAACACACAGGGTGTTTTTTTTTAACGCAACCCACTTTTAAGGTAGAATAATGCACATATAAATATGAAATTAGTATTGTTTTGGTAATCTTTACATTATATCCAGCCTATTATGTAAGTTTGATCACATTTAGTTTACATTATTTGTTCAAAATAAAATTCATCGGCATTTGTACAAAGTTGTGCTCTCTCCATCAAATTCCTGAACACAGGTTGCAAAGTACGTCTTTGAATTTCTTGCATTACATTTGTTATGTTTATTTTGAGGTGCTGAATATCCTGTGAATTGTTTTTGTAGGCCTTACTTTTTATGTATCCCCAGTGAAAATTATATAGCCTAGTGGGGTCAAATTCGGGGATCTTGGGGGGAATAATCCTTAACCCACTGATAAAATATAGTTTTGGGTTGTGTTTAAAAAACACCCTGTAAATTAACACATGCCATTATATCAGCTGTATAATTTGAATGTACATCAACACATGCAATTATATCAGTTGTTACATAAAAGCACTCACCATATCAGTACGAGGAAGAGTACAACATCGCGATGCAATCTTCCTTTTTAGATAGCGCCTCGTTAATTATTTTATTTTCATTAACTACCTCGTTAAACTCGCCTGATTTGCGTTCAGAAGTGGCACAGGATGTGGGAGATCACCTATTCTTCAGGGAGAGAGTTTTTACGACGGCGAAATGTGGAGAAGTAAGTTAATCCGAAATCTCTTCCTGTTATCAAGGAAAGTCTGGGAAGGACTTCCTCGCATTTAATTACTGCAGGTAGAGAGTGTAACACAATTACTCCTGCCTCCCATTGTGCCGGCAGCTTCGGTGTCGTGTCCTGCCTCCCATTGTGCCGGCAGCTTCGGTGTCGTGTCTTAGGTTTTGACAACTGGTTGTGGCTTGTGTGCCCTTTGTGCTTGGATATTGATCGGTTGTCGGATACATTGTCGCTTCGGTAAGTTAGGCCTTGTGTTTAGGTGTTGGAAATGTTTTAGGTGTTTGAGTCAAAATAGAGAAATATGCTAAAGGAACTGGTTTGTTTACCTGTTAATATTTTTACGATCGGCAGAATTTGAAATCACATTTGGTAGTTTGTCATCGCCGTAACCAATATAAGAGCCTTTAAAAAAACTTATGACGTTCCTGATTTAGTTCTGATTTTTAAAAATATTTTAGACTGAAAATCAATGTGATTACTTTAGTTCAGTTGTTCAATGTTTTTGTGCTCTTGTGCCATCCAGGTACCACTTTTCACATATTTTGGCATTCAAATATTTTGAAGCAAGGAACCCTCCCACTGAGAGATCCCCTGCTGTTATGCTCGTAGTTACCCTTTGGCTTATGTCGATACATTGCTATAGGTCCATGAGGACAAATCATGCCTGTGTGCTATTAGCAATTTTACGTATTACCATTCAAATTTTGAATTAAAAGAATAAAGCTAAAATAGACAAGTGGATGTATTTTTGTACAAGGTATAAGTTTTGTGATTATTTTGGATGTTTTTGCCATTCAAAGTAAAACTACTATTTCAACTGAAGGGGTCCCTCCAGTAACGTTGTAAACGACAACTTTTTCAAAATTGAGATTTCTATGCAGTAAGGTTGTTAACGACATCCTGCATCAGTGCAGGGCATTTTTTCGTTGATATTTCTTGTGTTGGCAGCACTACCACAGGTTGAAAACCAAGTGCTGTTGGTCCCACAGTTGCAACAACGTTGTATCCGCCAAAAATTGCATTATCACCGCGCACCGTTCTGTCGCCGTCTCGATGTTAATTGGCTAAATCGTAGTAAAAAACGCCCTGTTAAGTTCAGAAGTTGGACCAGAAATGTAAGTAAGCAGAGAAGAAATGCTGGGGAACTGTACATAAATGAAAATAAGAAACCAAAAGAAACATTGTTGCATAGGCCAAGCCGGCAACAACGTTGCAAACGACTGTCATTTACAACGTTATTGCAATTTTAAAATCACTTTTTTTGTAATAACTTTTTTATTACGTGCGATAATATTGTAATACTTCATAGTTTGGCTAGATTTATGATATTACAATTATATATAACAAATAAAACATATTTAAATCATTACATTCCCAATTATATGTTTTTTCCATTTCGTGAAAAATTTACTTTATGTCGCTTACAACGTTACTGGAGGGACCCCTTCAACTGATGTTCTTATATATAAACTTACTACAAAAATATAATTGAAAAAGAAGTCAAGAATTTAACATCTTGGAGAAATAAATAAATAAATAAATTCTTTATTGTAGGAAAATACAAGTAAAAACATTAAAGGAAATATACTGCAAAAATTAAACTAAACATACTACTCAATATATTCCTTAGGATATAATTAATACCAAGTAAATAATTCTCCTACAAAAGCCGCTTCAACAGGCACTAAACCCAATTACGGGGGAAGCCAGCCAAAAATTATTTTCCGCCATTATTAGAATAAAATCAAACAATTATATCAAATATAAAAACTGAACTAAACAATATTTGACAATTTTAATTTAAAATACTAAAGAGATTACAGAGGAAAAAAATATATAAAATGAATTAAAAAGATAATTATCACATATTATCATACCAACAAATTAACGTCAGAATCCTTCACATGTTTTCAATGACAAAAATTACTGCGCTGAAATGTTTGCTAAAAATAACTACTGTAAATTGAAAGCGTAAGGATATTAGGCCTGTTTGAATTGGGCAACTAAATGTAAATGTCATGAAAATGCCAATGAACTATTACTTGCTCCATAGGCGTCGCGCCGGTTTATTTTGTGAGTTTATTATTGTAGCCGCCAACCAACAATAAAAATCCAAATAAAAATTATTTTCTAAAGTCGTTTTTGTACTCACAAGTCATTTAAACCATTTTTTCTTAAGTAAGTTGTTTATTTTTACCATATTAATTGTTAACATACACTTTCTTTTAGCGAATTTCCCCTATAGGGAAGAAGCTGTTACTGTAGTACTCATGGTAAGACCTAAGCCCGAGACCATGATAACTTTTCGTTTTGGGGGCCCCAGAAGTAAAAAACACTATTCGTTCATTTTCATAAATATATATATATCTATATATATATCTATATATATATCTATATATATATCTATATATCTATGTGTCTTTAAGCACGATAACTCAAGTAAAAATGGCCCAATCTAAATGAAATTTGGCATGGATGTGTAAAGTAGTAATTATTCGGACGAGTTCGTGAACCAGCCCGATCGGACCAACGGAAGGGGGGGTAAAGGCGGTTAAACCCCCCCAAAAATGGGTTTTTTGGGTTTTTTACATAGAAAAATAAAATTTTACGAATTTTTGTTGGCACTATTGAATTCAGCTCAAAAAAACAAACAATTTAATATATTGAATCACTGCTCTATGTCTATTAGTTACCGAGATATTGAAAGTGGTAAACACAGTACGTTGTCCCAATGTTAACCTTATGGGAAATAAGTAAAATTATATATCTCGCTTATTTCTCAACATATCTTGATAAAACTTGGTAAATGGCTTCTTCTAGTTCAGACCTACAAAATATTGAATTAAAACTACCCAGTTTTAACATACCTGTAGCAGCAAACCTGCATACTCATTCCCCATGTTATTCTTATGAAGCTTACCGAAACATGTCAAATCTCGCTATGTTGGATTGAAATATGTTGTTTTGCATTTGAAATTCGCTGAGTATGCAGGTCTGCTGCAACGGGGGTATTTATATTTTAATATCATTACATGTATTCAATATGAGATAAATCATTTGGCTAAACAAAGAGGTTGGATGAAGTGTTTATGGACAATTCTATACTCAATACTTTATACTACCCTATGTTGATAATTCACATGCGTTAATTTTAATTCTAACATTGTGAAAACAAAAGTAAACAAATACAAGTTTTCTTTCATCAATTCTTACAATGCATTAAATTTTTTTAAGCATCTAAAATAATTATATTTTGTATTAATTATTACATACATTCACACAACAAATCGATCCCACAGAACCGGATTAACTTAACCAATAATACGGTTCTTACAATAAATAAATACATTTATGTCCAACAATATGGTTCTTTATTAGGCCTATCATAATATTTTATTAAAACATTTTTACAGATAGCATAAAAATTATCTGGACTTCCTTGAAGAAAGACAAGTGTGTGAAGTAGGTTTAGAAGTAAATCTGAGCTTCCCCTAGCACCATTAGATTCGCCCCTTTAATCCACCGGTCGATCGATCGCAGGTTTATGATCTGCAGGTTTGCTGCTGCAGACTCAAATGTCACTGATCCCACTGGTGTTGGGTGTTCGGTTGCCATTGTTCACAAATGTCAAACGTCCGTCCACTCTCAAGATCGTAATCAATACCTTGTTTGTCTCATCATATTTTTTGTTACCACGTAACTTAATCTGTTTCGGTTCAATAGTCGCAGAAGCAAGTTACAATTGTTTTAGCTATTGTTTTATAACAACTGGATCTTGCTCTTTATTTAAGCCTTCATATTAATTCTGTATTTGAAAGTTTTTAGTGGTTAAAGTTCAACCACTTAACCAGTTGTTAGGCATACATTCCACTGTACAGTATCTTTAAAAAATATTGAGACGTTTAACAGTGAGTACTTTGGTTTGAGGATAGTTCCGAAATGTTTCTATTAGGAATTTTAGTATTTTTCCAAAGTGGGAAAGTGTAAGGAATTTTTCAGTTGCCCCACTAGGGTGTGGTGTGTTAAATATAAATATATTTGATAAGGGGGGGGGGGTTATTTGATTACTTCCTGAATTTTGGGGGAAGTGACGTCATGGCTCATGGGGGGAATCAGCACCCGTGGATACCGACTTGTTGCTTCTAAGTGACAACGGAAACTAATACAAAAGTATTGAACATTAATTAATTAATTTATTTATTTATTCATCAACGGCAATGCCTTTTCATACATTTGACTACAAAACGGTTTCTTATTAACCACTTACTTACAAACAAATGATTCAAAATCTATTAATTAATCAAAATTAATGTTTTTAATTTAAAAAATAATTAAAAAGCCTACTATTAATGAAAGAACTCTATAAACATTTGAAATAATCTGTACAGTTAAAAGTTTTAACATACCTATCAGTTTTCCATTATGTTTCAAGAGGATTGTTTTCAAACAAAACAAATCACTTTGAAAGGAGATCAAGTGTTGTCTTATCTTTACGGGGATCTTATTGTTTGATCAACATTTATTTCTTTTACTAACTCCTGAATTAAGTTTTTTTTAGTTAAATAAAAAATATAACTTTTTTATTTTAGATCTATTAGACCTACAATTGATTTATGAATGCTTGCAACATTTCACATGAAGAGCTAAAACTGTCTACAAACTGTCCTAACATAGACCTAACTAAAATAAGTAGACCTACTAAGAAAAATAAAAATTAATTACCAATTCTAAAAATCTGTGTATAATATTACTTGTGATTATCAATGAAATGTAGTTGATAACTCCTCTAACAGTTTCATAATTAATTTTACATAATTTTTACTTTCTCCCCCCTATATACATAGTATATGGAGAAAGTATTGTTTTCGTCAAAATTTTCGAATTTGAATTGCTAGTGGATATATTCGTTTTAGTGCCCCCTGAATCCGAAAAATTGGTTTTCGGCGTGGTGTCTGTCTGTCTGTCTGTCTGTGTGTGTGTGTGCGGATGTATGTATGAGTGTGTGGATGTAAACAATGCTAGAGACGACACCAGTGGTCCGATTTTAATGAAATTTGGCATGTTTGTATAAAGCCGTGGTATCTCCAGGAGTATTTTCCATTTTTTTGAATTTTTGATTTTTAACCCTTTGAAACCCAAATTATGATGTATCGAGAAAAAAAATTATTTTTTCCTATTTTTCTTTTATTTAGGGTCTAAATAACATATTGAAACTGTTTTTTCATATTTTCCCTCACAGGTTAAAAAAAATTTTTTTTGTTGCTTAAAAGCAACTACGGGCACTTGTGGTTACATCGGGCTAGACCCTAATGTCAATGTCCCCTATGTCCCCCACTTCGGACACGTTGTCATCAGGTATTAATAAAAACCTTTTCCTTTTCGTCCAAATATTCTTGGTCCATTGTGAAGTTTAAATCATGTCCTATACAAAATGGTCAAAAACATATAATTAGCACAAAATATTAGCTTTAAATGAATTTAATATTAGCTGGGGTTATATGGAGGAACTGAATTAAACTAGTGAAATTTTATGTCACATCCGCCCATAGTTGCTTTTTGGCAACACGGCGATTTTCCCATATAAATTATGGAAATACTCGCTTAAATTACTAAATCTTATTAAAAACATAAACTAGAATAACTGAAGATTGATAAGATATTTTTCCCACAATACAAAATGTCTAGAACTATAGTAAAAGATCGCTAGAAAAAGCACAACTTACCACTAACCTCCAAACCTTGTGGTCGCTCTAAAGAAAATTCTCTAATGCAAAGGCAACTGGACTAAGCTCCCATCTAGTGGCCATTTTCTGAACTAAAGGGTGTTGACAAAAGGCAACTGTGGGCTTTTGAGGTTCAAACAAAATAATTTTAGAGAAAAATCGACAGAAACATGGCATTGCCAAAAGGCAACACTGGGCGCTAAAGGGTTAAGGGTATTTACCCCATAAAAACCCATGAAAAATTACAAAAATCCAAATTTCTCAAAAACGGCTCTAACGATTTTGATATAAATCAAGGTGTTAAGTGCTTAAGATGATAAACAAAATGACACCACCCGCATGTCTGTAAAAATTCAGGTTCAGAAGTTATGGGGGTTTAAGTGTTAAAAAATTCATATTTTTCAAATTTCACTAAATCTGTAACCTCTAAGGAAAATATACTTGCAACCATTAAATTTGACTTGAAAAACTAAATAATCCAGTATTTTGAATCATTAGTTTACGTCATGGTTGCGGAGATAATCGATATTTAATTTCGGCGGTAAACGCAGTACGTTGTCCAATGTTATTCTTATGGCAAATATTTAAAAACTGATATCTCCGTTATTTACTAACCAAATCAGATTTTGATAAGATTTGGTACGTATTTGTGTGATAAATAATTGTTAATTTGTTTCATTTCTTTATATAAATTTTCTGGTTTGTAATGACTTCAAGGGAGAAAATATGTGTCAGTTTCCTGATACCGTTTATTATGTGTGAATCCATTGTCAGACTGTAGTATCTCTTCAATTCCTTCATCATATCTAGTCATTCTACTTCGATGATCTTGCTTTCAATCAGCCAATGAAATAATACATTTACATTTAGAATAGCCTATCTGAGATGATTCCATGACTTTAACCTGATGATAATTTGGAGTCGTAATATCTCATAAAATAATATCCTTAATTTTTTTCATTGTTAACATATTTTATTCTAAAACGGTCTCATTTTAATTTCATTTATCATTTCACCTATCATTGAGACTCCCTGGGGCTTGTGCCACAGGCAGACCTTGTTATCTGTCGACCTGTCATGACCTTTCACCCATAAATTCATTATTCAATTTGATTTCAACCAGCAGTTTGGTTTTTACTTCCCAGGAATGTTATTTCATAGAATAATTGTTTTGTACCGGTATAGTGTTTTTATTATCAGTTTTTTGGGGAATATGTTAGGTAGGTTAATGTATCCAAGTAGAAGTTTCTCTTAGTTAAAAATAGAAGATAATTTTTGTTGTTAGTCTTGGCTTCGAAGGCGGTATATTTTTTAGTATATTTCTGTGTTGTCTTTTGTTATAAATTATAAAAAAATCATTGAAAATAACCTAATATGAAGGTAAAACAAAGTCACTTTAAAATTGAAAGGGGATTTTATGTACCCTTTGAAGTAGAAATTAAAGAAAAAGGAGAGGAGTATTTTAAATTTGAAACAAAGAAGAATATGAGTTTGTATTTGTATCTGATATTAATTAATTTTTTTTAAATACAGTGCACTTAGATTTTTTAGTAATTTCTTTTATTGATTTGAACATTCTTTTCCTCTTCTCTTAGCTTCAATAATGACATTATTTTCATTTTTTCTTAAACACTGTTTATTTTTACTTAGTTTTAGTTATGTTTTTGCATGCTTATTGTGGTAGTGTTTTATTTTCTGTTTTGTTTGTTTGCAGTTGTAAATGTTAGTTAGTGCTGGGTTATTGTTTTTCTCAAAAATCGACCATGACCAATACTCAGGTAAGTGATTACTGAATTTCTTTATTGTTGGTTTTATTTACCAATTCAATTTATTTTCTGTTTTAATGAGTGTGTATGTTATTTATGTATTGAAACAGATTTAAATTTGGGGTTTTATAAAATTCTTTTGTAAGTTTCTGTTTTATCTTTTTTCTGTATTGTGATCTCTCTTCAAATTCCTAAAATCTAATTATCAAAGTATTTTGTTTTAACTCAGTTCAGTTACATTTTACTGTATGATGAAAATGAATGTCAAGAAATTGTAAGATTTTCGTATTGTTTGAAGGCATTGGATACAGTTTTTTTTCATCGGTACCCATTTACTTTCTTTACAAGTAGGGGGCCTACCTGTAGTTTTCAACTTGTCTTCGCTAACTTTGAACCTGCAATAATTAATTATTGTTAGAATCTTACTAATATTGAATTCTTTAACACAATTTTTTTCTGTAAGATAATTTTAAATAGTGTATATTTTGGTCAATGCATTATGTAATTAGTGTGTCCATCTAATTATAGTACAGAATGATTATATTATGCTCTATTATATCCTTGTTAGCCATTGGTTAGCTATTAAGCTATTAAAAAAACCTTGTTAAGTTGAAAGCATTTTATCTTATTCAAATATAGATAATATTAAAAATTAAAGAAGCCTGTATAGGTTTATTAAAAAATAAAAAAATATAGGTCTTACATTAATATATTTTAGTTTCATTAAAAAAAATATTAACTTTAATACTAATTTCGTCTGATACACATTATTTCTTTTTGATACCGGGTAAGTATTAAAGTTCCTGGTACAGAATTAATTGGGTCACGACTCGTTTCATGTATGACATTTATCTGGCTTTCTTTGAAAAGGTCACAAACTTTTATTTCATCTGTCCTTCTAAAACAAATAAACTTGTTTTCTTTCAGTTTAATTCAAACGGGCATTGTATCATGTGCTTCATGCATTGCGCTTAAAAAGACTTGTTTAAGTATTTGCTGTTTGTAAATGAGTGAGAGCAAGTCAGACTAATTCTCATTTCCATTTTTGGCATGACTGATTACAGTACCATCACTTATCAGTGGTGGCAATGTTTGGGTGGGTTTCACACCTAAGTCGCTGACACGATGTCACTGATGTTCTCATGTCACTAGCACGTTTCTAGTGACTTTTAAAAGACATGAAAGAATGAATGATGAAAACTTGATTTATTCCCCCAATGTTACATAATACAGTAATACATATAGGTTACATTCACTATTTACAATTAAATATAAATAAATAAACAAAAATATGGAGAAAGAAGGAAGAGACACTTGCTAGAGGGGAGGAGGAGACCCAGTGAAAAATGTCAGAAAGGTATGAAAGGTTGCTGCTGCTAAATGTAGTAAGAGCAAGAAGACGATGATGAAGAAAATGCATTGTAAGGGAATTTGGTACTCATATTGGAAAGGAAAGATTGTAAATGGTCAGTTTTTTGAAACCTAAAACCTATTTGATTACCCAGAAAAGTTTCAGTATCTTCATCTTATCTTAATATCTTTATCTTGAAGATATAGGATATCTAAATATATTTATTGTCCAGAAACGGCATTTTATATACTCCAATTACCAATTACTTAGCACAAAATTCATACAGAACCCGTCTGCCATCATGACAACTCGTGAACAACACAATCACAGAATCTACCGCACAGCAACACTGACCAGAAATATGTTCTGCACAAACACGGACAGCTCTTGCCTCTTGCCTCCTGGAGACATGCCTCTCCAAACACCGACCGAACGGTTTGCAAGAGACATGCGCTAGTGACTCGAGTCAGTGGCATCCTGTCCGAGACACTTGTGTATCACTCCATATTTCAATGTTTCAAATTACAGTACTAATGATTGGCTTTTTTACGATATATCCTGACATTTGTTCTCTTCCATTGTTACTGTAGAAAGAATTAACATATGCGATGACCTAGCAATATTTTGATGCCTCGCCTCTGCCCATGCTGTATGTGCGTATGCTGCCTGAAGATGAGGCTGTTGCCTTGAAATGTATTTAGCAATTTACTAACCACAATGAAATACAGGATATTGAAAGATAGGCCTGGATTTCATTTCTCAGAAAAATGACACTGACATCGTGTCAGCGACTTTGGTGTGAAACCCGCTTTTGAGTGGCATCACTAATCAGTGGTGGCAATGTTGGAGCCCCATCACTACTCAGTGGTGGCAATGTTGGAGCCCCATCACTAATCAGTGGTGGCAATGTTGGAGCCCCATCACTAATCAGTGGTGGCAATGTTGGAGCCCCATCACTTATCAGTGGTAGCAATGTTGGAGCCCCATCACTAATCAGTGGTGGCAATGTTGGAGCCCCATCACTTATCAGTGGTAGCAATGTTGGAGCTCCATCACTAATCAGTGGTGGCAATGTTGGAGCCCCATCACTTATCAGTGGTAGCAATGTTGGAGCCCCATCACTAATCAGTGGTGGCAATGTTGGAGCCCCATCACTAACCAGTGGTGGCAATGTTGGAGCCCCATCACTAATCAGTGGTAGCAATGTTGGAGCCCCATCATTAATCAGTGGTAGCAATGTTGGAGCCCCATCACTAACCAGTGGTGGCAATGTTGGAGCCCCATCACTAATCAGTGGTAGCAATGTTGGAGCCCCATCACTAACCAGTGGTGGCAATGTTGGAGCCCCATCACTAATCAGTGGTGGCAATGTTGGAGCCCCATCACTAATCAGTGGTAGCAATGTTGGAGCCCCATCATTAATCAGTGGTGGCAATGTTGGAGCCCCATCACTAATCAGTGGTGGCATTGTTGGAGCCCCATCACTAATCAGTGGTAGCAATGTTGGAGCCCCATCATTAATCAGTGGTGGCAATGTTGGAGCCCCATCACTAATCAGTGGTGGCAATGTTGGAGCCCCATCACTAATCAGTGGTGGCATTGTTGGAGCCCCATCACTAATCAGTGGTAGCAATGTTGGAGCCCCATCACTAATCAGTGGTGGCAATGTTGGAGCCCCATCACTAATCAGTGGTGGCAATGTTGGAGCCCCATCACTAATCAGTGGTGGCATTGTTGGAGCCCCATCACTAATCAGTGGTAGCAATGTTGGAGCCCCATCACTAATCAGTGGTGGCATTGTTGGAGCCCCATCACTTATCCAGTGGTGGCAATGTTGGAGCCCCATCACTAATCAGTGGTGGCAATGTTGGAGCCCCATCATTAATCAGTGGTGGCAATGTTGGAGCCCCATCACTAATCAGTGGTGGCAATGTTGGAGCCCCATCACTAATCAGTGGTGGCAATGTTGGAGCCCCATCACTAATCAGTGGTAGCAATGTTGGAGCCCCATCACTAATCAGTGGTAGCAATGTTGGAGCCCCATCACTAATCAGTGGTGGCAATGTTGGAGCCCCATCATTAATCAGTGGTAGCAATGTTGGAGCCCCATCATTAATCAGTGGTGGCAATGTTGGAGCCCCATCACTAATCAGTGGTGGCAATGTTGGAGCCCCATCACTAATCAGTGGTGGCAATGTTGGAGCCCCATCACTAATCAGTGGTAGCAATGTTGGAGCCCCATCACTAATCAGTGGTGGCAATGTTGGAGCCCCATCACTAATCACTAATCTCAAGATAGGCCTGGATTTCATTTCTCAGAAAAATGACACTGACATCGTGTCAGCGACTTTGGTGTGAAACCCGCTTTTGAGTGTCATCATTAATCAGTGGTGGCAATGTTGGAGCCCCATCACTAATCAGTGGTAGCAATGTTGGAGCCCCATCATTAATCAGTGGTGGCAATGTTGGAGCCTTATCACTAATCAGTGGCAGCAATGTTGGAGCCCCATCACCAATCAGTGGTTATGATACACCACCTACTATATCCGCCAGTGTCTTTTCAAATGTTGCAAAAATCAAAATGAATACTCAGCTTCATCAAATGATCCAGACTAACAGTTGAGTTTTCGTCACTGTGTTGCAGTTGTGGTTCCGAGGTGTGAGGAGCTCCAAGTTCCGGCATGTTTACGGCTCGGCTGCCAAGCGCGAAAGGTGCTACGACAATGTCAAGATCACCAAGAACGCTCACGACTCGCACTTCTGCGCCGTCAACCCCAAGTTTGTAGCGGTGGTCACCGAAGTTGCCGGCGGAGGAGCCTTTCTCGTCCTTCCGATCAACCAGGTACTAAAGTTTCTTAGAGTTGTCGTTGTTGTTGTTGTTGTTGTTGTTGTTGTTGTAAGGGGTATTAGGAAACCTGGTTTGCCCCACCTCACAGGAAAATCCTGTTAAGAGTACTTCAGCCAGTTTTTTGTCTTTTCATAATCATAGACATAATCATTCTTTAATGGCACAAAACGAAGGCCTACCACAATTTAGGTAAATAAAATGGTGCTTCGTCCATAAAATCTAAATTAAATGTCCATCAAGTTTCTTCTTCCTAATAAGGTTCTTAATTATTAACAAAATATTTTAGTAGTCTCATTTAAAAGGTGTTCATATAAAAATTAATCAACTACGAACAATAATGGAACTTATATATTCAATAAACCTTATAAACTTAGTAAAAAAAATGTATTTACAAATTGTTGTAACTAATGTAGCATCGGTTTTAGTTTTACCATGTAACTTATAGTTCTGAATGCAGTGTTTTTTGGCTTTCCTCATATGTCTGTTTATTTTAACAGTGACTGGCCATTTAGAGAGGTCGCTTATTTATTACTCGAGTGCTAAATATTAATGTTTCAATAGGCCTATCTATTAAAAATTTCAAGTTTCAAAATTAAGAAACAGAACTGCATTTTTATTTATTTATTTGTATTAAGTTACGGGGATGATTTCAGACAGGGCGGCTGGACTTTAACACCTCCAGGGTGACGGGACACAAGGGTCCGGTCCTAGACATCAAGTGGAACCCCTTCAACGACAACATCATCGCATCCTGCAGTGACGACTGCACTGTCAAGCTGTGGTACGTACCGCTCGGTCCTGACTCCCGCTGGTATGGATCAATGATCTTGGGAAAAAAATTGACTATTAATGAAGGTAAACTAACCTGCCTGAGATGTCAAAATTGTTCTCATTATTGCGGGTATAGTGATAAGATGGCAGCGGATGGGAAAGCATTTTTGCGAGTACAGAACAATTGATTATCACCAGTGCTAATGTTAGTAGACGGTTCTACAATCGGATATTGAATCTACCCGTTACCTCACGATATCTTATGAATAAATACGGGTGTGGTCGATTTGCGGGTGGTTATTTACATATTATAAATATGATACGTAAGATATCTGGTACCAATAATGAGTAATAAGTATGGTGAAAGGCTACCAGAGTATACTTTTCCTTATCTATATAATCAATTGTCTGACCACCTAACTGACTATCATAGGAATAACAGACTGTTTAAAGAAGCTATCTCCAGATTGTTATGCAATTAACCTCTTGAAGTCCACGCCCGCGTATACGCGGGACACCCAAACTCCGCCGCTGGTCCACGCCCGCTTATACGCAGGATCGTGGCCTTGATTCAAACTTGGCTCTCTTTCTCCCAAGGGAGAAGTCGGAATGCTTTGTTTTACTTCGGTTACGTTCGGGAATATTCAGGCTGTCTCTGGGATATTTTGTTTTGCGTATTAGCAGTCTGCATCACTGAAATTCTACAAGTTGCTTTGTTGACAGCTGGCCCATATTTGTAAACATTGCACAATGGGGGATTGAAAACTTTTGAGTGACCGTGAAATTAGCGAATACTCTGAAATTAGTGGCGTAGGTGATTTTCTGGACAACACAGATAGTGAAAGTGACGTAAAATAGATCGGGGAAATATTTAGTTGAGTGTTAGTTTGTGAATACTACAAGGTAATTCTTCAAAAATAACCCGGACTGGGGGTGTACTGGGGTCCCAAATTACTTGGACTTTAAGAGGTTAAGGATCGGATGTCTGTTATATCTTAACTTAGGCTTTGTCAGTGACCCAGGTTCCCTTTTGTCTGTTTGTCAGTTCAATCACAACACTTCCACTCATTTGACTCTTCTAGCACGGCATAATTTCACCTCATACTGGCACACCTGAAATATTTTCACTCACACCTTTAGTAAAATCTCTAACATTTCAGTCCTCACTATCCCACAACTCACTAATAATATTATGCCGGCACTCCACTAACCTCCAGATCTCACCAGCTACAAATTCTATTGCCACTCCATAGCTTAGTACACTTCATCAATCCTAAATCTCAAATATTATAAAGTTCCTCCTCTTTTGAAATCGGTTTTCTTCCCTAATTCTTAACTTTGAGTAAATTTTCATTTTCACTTCATGTCTGTTCCTGAAAGCAAATAATATTGTGACGTCAATCAATTGATTTCCAATTCAAAGCATAGAGTACAAGTTTGTCCTGGAAGCCCATAGAGTAATTTTAGAATACCACAGTATGTATGTATGTGCACGAGTATTTTTGGCAGAAATAATGGATTCGATAATTAGTTCACTTGCCACTACATGAGAGTAACCTTTGGGATTAATCTATTATTGTTTGTTTGTCCTCTGTTACTGGCTCTGCAAAATTCCAAGCTGTAGTACTTGGCTGAGCTATTGAATGAGAATTTTTTATAGGTATGTGTCGGCTCCACTTTTTTTTGTTTCGGTTCCGGTTCGGTTCTTACCTTGGATCGGTTCTCGGTTCTCGGTTCCGAGTACTTATGCTATAAATTCATTGATTGAAACAGTTGTAAGTGGTGGTACCTAACAATTGAAAGTCAGGGAAATGAATAATCAGATTTTGTTAACAGAAATTTTTTATTTCAACACTACGTAAGGATTCAATGTTCAAACCTTAACACAGATAACTAGTATTTATTTGAAGACTTATTTCCTTAATTTTCAAGTATAAGTTTCAGCAAGACATGAAATACTCTCTCACTTATTAATTTATTTATTAATCCTTCTTTTAACATATAAAATGTGAACAAAAGAACAAATTTCTAGGTGAAAAATAACAGTTTCCAAATTTGTTTCCATCGATAATTTTACAATTCCCATAGAAAATAATCCCATTCCAATTAATTTTAAAAATTAAGAGTCTGAAATCTACCAAGAGTCAATAAATTTAATATAAATTTAGAATCAAAATTAATCTAAGAAACATTATCGACCTTCTATAATAGTACGCGGCGGCATTTGCCTCTGGTGCAACGCCCGCGGCGATGCGCGGTGCGATCGATCGTCTTTCATGGCTGGCAGTTACTCCCGCCGATTACCATGGGTACCGGAACCGACATTTTGATGTCTGTTCTCGGTACCAGTTCTTATGCAAAGAACCGGTGGTACCGAGAACCGACTTAAGGAACCGACACATCTCTAATTTTTTAGAATAAGGTTTCAATGGTTTGAAAGCACGGATGCCTGCAGGTACATCCCGGACGGGGGGCTGGGCAGCCACCTGACGGAGTGGCTGATAGACCTGCACGGCCACAAGCGCCGTGTGGGCTACATCGAGTTTCACCCAACCGCTGAGAATGTGCTGGTCAGCGCTGGCTTCGACCACCTGGTAAGCCGACTCCTGAAGACGCCACGGTCATCGTTTCAACAGAAAAAACTGTTACACATTTTGTCTTTAATTTATAGAAACACCCTTTTAACCACACCATGTTAAACTAAAACTTGGGTTAGTTGAAACCATAATGGAAAATGCTATCGATTGGAAAATAAGTTAGACAATTGGAATTGTCTGGCAAAAGGCGATAGTAGGCCTGGCCCGGCCTGCGCTGGCAGGCAACCACAGTCAAAGTTAAGTTCAGGATACATTAGTTGATAATAATAATAATAATAATATATCTTTATTGTGTCGACAATAATTACATATTGTATACAATGCGTCAATACTGTATATAAAATTTACTTTTCCAAAATATTACGAAACAACAAATCTGTTTGCCAGTCACTCTCGCATTTATACATACATTTGTTGCACACACATACAAACAGGACAACGTTGCCTGAAGACTCGCGATTTATACTACTATAATACGACCCGACGGCTCCTCATGAATTCCTCAACCGAGTAAAATACCCCAGACACCAGAAACCGTTTCAAAAAGGTTTTGAATTGGTTTTGATTTGCTGATATTTTGATCTCATCAGGGAGCAAGTTGAACACTCTGAGGTCAACTTGCGTCGGAAGGTGCTCAAAAGCAGTTGTTCTGTGTTGCAGAATCCGAAAATTATCCCTGCCTCTTGTCTCATATCCATGGACATCTCGACCGTGAGTCACAGTTTGCGATCGGACTTACGTACTGACCTCGAGCATAAAGAGGCAGGGCAGAGTGAGTAAGCCAAGCTCCCTGAATGAATCTCTACACGACTCTCTGAAATTTAATTTTGCCATGATTCGAACTGCCTTTTTCTGCAGCCGAAATACTCGATCGAATTTGTACTTTGCGCACGCACCCCCAAGCCTGATTCCATAGGCTGTGTGGATAAATAAGGCCAAAATAGGCCATTCTGAGTACATCTTGAGTGACAAACTAAGCAAGGTTTCACAGAGCATAAATACCCTGAGAAACCTTTGAACAGATGTGATCAATGTGGTTGTCCCAAGTCAGGCCCTCATCAAGGTATATTCCTAGGAACTTTGTGGAATCTGTTTCCTCTAAAAGGACATCATCCATCATGACAGCTGGTTGATTTTATTGACTTTGCTGTCGGAGAGAAAAGTTGTTTTTGAGCTGTTTGATTCTAGATTGATTTCTGAAAAATTTTGAATGATGGAGTTCAAGCCAACAAAGGATTTTAGTTCCAGATCCCTTAGGGATTTTTCTTTAAAACAGAGAGTTGTGTCGTCAGCATACTGAATCACTCTTCCATTTTGGACAGATTCATTTAAATTGTTGACATAGATCAAGAAGATAACTGGACCCAGGATTGATCCCTGTGGGACACCTTGGGAGATTTTGATCTTGTCAGAAAATTGGTTTCCAACTAAAAACTTGTTGCTGCCTATCGCTCAGATAAGACAAGAGCCACTTGTGTGGCAGTCCACGAACGCCATAGGCATGCAACTGGTGCAACAGTGTCGCATGATGCACGCAGTCAAAAGCTTTGGAGAGATCAAGAAATACGCTGAGCACATGTTCTCGTCTCTCCAAGCCATCGACAACAGTTTCAACGGGTTTGGTAACAGCATCAATTGTTGACCTGTGTTTTCTGAATCCAAACTGTCTAGGATTCAAGATTTCAAAGCGTTCTAGGAAGCTTGTCAATCTATCATAAAAACGTTTCTCGAAAATTTTGCTCAGTACCAGAAGAATTGAAATTGGTCGATAATTACTGGGAGATGTGGGATCATTTTTTTTTTTTAAATTGGCAAGACCTTTGTCTGTCTTCAAGGCATCAGGGAAAATTCCTCTTTCAAATGAGGTTTTGATCAATTTAGTCAGCGGTGTTAAGAGAGGCCTGTAGCATCTTTTATAAGCAACCACATGGACATACCACCGATGTCACACGATTTTTTTGGTTTCAGCCTCAGTACAGTCCGAGCCACCTCCGCTTCATCGACAGGGGTTAGCACCATCGAGGAAGTTGATAAAACAAACAACTTTTGTAGATCTTTTTGAACCAAAATAAGCTTTAAATATCAACCATTGGTGACACTTAATGGACTTTGAGGGTGTCAAAAGTATCAAAACTTCAAACTATAGGGAGTATATGGGATTTTCCATTAATAGAAGCAATAAAAATAAAGATTGTACATAAACATCTACTAAGTGTATTTAATATCACCATCCTAAACCATTGCACAGCTAATTTATGGGGGTGAAAGAGTAGTGGATTTTGAATTTGAGTTGAGTATTAAGCCAACTACTCGAGTATTGAGTCGAGTCGAGTAGTTGTGTGTGAAAAGTAATGTTGTGAAAAGTAATGTAAAGTTCATTTTTTTGAAGTAGTTAGGTCTTTGAATTGCAATTCATTTAAACTAATTTTTTTATGTAAACCAATTTGACTCCACAATTTACTTCTCATTTTTACAAATCAAATGAAGCAGAAATGAAGGCTGTGTATTATTTAAAAGGTTGTGCCGTCCCCCAAAATTACATAAAAAATTGTAAAAAGAACTTGGTGAGCTAAGCTGAGATTGTGTTACAGCTGATAGTGTGGGACGTGGGCTAAGCTGAGATTGTGTTGCAGCTGATAGTGTGGGACGTGAGCTAAGCTGAGGTTGTGTTGCAGCTGATAGTGTGGGACGTGAGCTAAGCTGAGATTGTGTTGCAGCTGATAGTGTTGGACATGAGCTAAGCTGAGATTGTGTTGCAGCTGATAGTGTGGGACGTGGGCTAAGCTGAGATTGTGTTGCAGCTGATAGTGTGGGACGTGAGCTAAGCTGAGATTGTGTTGCAGCTGATAGTGTGGGACGTGAGCTAAGCTGAGATTGTGTTGCAGCTGATAGTGTGGGACGTGAGCTAAGCTGAGATTGTGTTGCAGCTGATAGTGTGGGACGTGAGCTAAGCTGAGATTGTGTTGCAGCTGATAGTGTGGGACGTGGGCTAAGCTGAGATTGTGTTGCAGCTGATAGTGTGGGACGTGGGCTAAGCTGAGATTGTGTTGCAGCTGATAGTGTGGGACGTGAGCTAAGCTGAGATTGTGTTGCAGCTGATAGTGTGGGACGTTAGCTAAGCTGAGATTGTGTTGCAGCTGATAGTGTGGGACGTGAGCTAAGCTGAGATTGTGTTGCAGCTGATAGTGTGGGACATGAGCTAAGCTGAGATTGTGTTGCAGCTGATAGTGTGGGACGTGAGCTAAGCTGAGATTGTGTTGCAGCTGATAGTGTGGGACGTGGGCAAGGGCGAGGCGCTGAACGTGATCGACTGCCACCCCGACGTCATCTACTCCATGTCCTTCAACAGGGATGGCTCGCGGCTGGCCACCACCTGCAAGGACAAGAAGCTCCGGATCATCGACCCCAGGACTGGCTTCGTCATCAGTGTCAGTATCTACCACTTAGTTGTTTCCTAACATAACTCTCCTAGACCAGGACTACTACGAAAATGCCATCCTCTGCTCTGAACAATTCAAAGTTTCTCGTGCAAAGCTGTTAGGGAGAATAACTCGTACCAATTCGTACAATTATATGCGATCAAATCAAAATATAAATAAATATAGTAACAAAGCTTGCTTGGGTGCAAAAGCCAACTTGCATGCCGGTCAGGAGTTTTTTCATATGTATAAATAAGGTAGGGATGGATGGGATTTGATTTTCAGTTTGGAACGGGATTTTTTTCTTTCCTTTTAAATTCGGGTCAGGACGGGACAGAATCATTCTCTTCCCTATAGCTTCGGGAAAAGCTCATTGTTTATTTTCTTATTCAATTTTAATTTTGATTCTTTCTTATTTTAATGCATTGAAAAACAGAAATAATATATAAGAAACAACAAATATAACATAAATTGTTTACATTCAATAGAAACACAATAGTTTTTGCTTTTTGTTTTTATTGTTTGGATTCCACAAAGCCAAAAGTAAAATACTGGAGTGGTTATTGCATGTTGACAATATACTGTCATGTATAATCAGTAAACATTTATTGTATTTTTATAAACTTTGGGCTTTGAAGTTATTCTTTTATTTCAAAGGAAATGACATATAATTTTTCCAGTACTTAAAACTACAGTAAAAAATTAAATCAATTTAGTTTCAAGATGGCAACCATGAAGACTAGTTTTCCAAGTTTAAAATTATAAATTTGAAGTTCACAATCTCTACGTTTGGTGAACTCCCTACTCCCAACTCCCAAACTTAATAGTTCTTAAGTTAAATAATATATTAACTACCCATGTATTTGAAATTTTAATTAAAAGTCTCAAGTTCTTTACTTTTGTCGGTCTAGAATTTTTTTTACTTATTTATGAAAAATAATCATACTTTTGGCTGGGATTCAATGACATGTGAATTAATTTAGAAAATTGAATGAATGAGCAAAACCACATTTTGTAGCCGACCAATGTGGGCCGATAATATAAACAGTCATCACCGTCATGCCTTCTGATTATTTCCGTGGATAAACTGCTATCATTGAATACCTAAGTGTGGTTTTCACACCCGATCGTGAGTTTTCAATGTTATATTTGTCATTTATAAGCGATCAGTAAATTTGGGCGATTTTTTTTGGCTGATCATGAGATTTTCAAAGCTGAATTTGCTGTTTATTTGCGATTGGCAAATATGCACGACAGTTTTTAGTGGGTGATCGCGGGTTTTGCAAAGCTGGATTTGCTGTTTATTCGCAAATGGCAAATAAGTGCAATAGTTTTTCATGGCTAATTGCAAGTTTTGCAAAGCCACAGTCGCTATTTAGTTGCAATCACTAAAACAATCCCGTCCCAAAAAATGAACAAAAATCGTGTCCAAAAATCGGGAATTTCATTTTCGCAAAATTTTGGGACCTGAGGTTATAAACAATAGTATAAATAATAGTAATCCTGGGGATTTTTAAAATCAAAATGACTTGAATACGTATGTAAAGTCAATATTTATTATTTCTATCAAGTTCAGCAGCTAAATAACAAAATATTGCCATAGTATTACAATTTACACTCAATGATCTGATACTTATCGGATCTGGAGACAATTGACAATAGACAAATATTCTTTTTTATACAAACATTGAGAATGTATTGGTGTCAAAAATACAATGTACAGTAGATAACAATACAAACAAGGCTACAAAAGAATAAAGTTAAAAAAAATAGGAGTTTGGCCATATTGACCATAAACCTCAACTTACCAAATTTTACTTTTTTGTCTCTGAACTTTACTGTGAGTCAAGAAAAGTCATATTATATGTGTGTCAATTTATGTACTCATAAATAGGCCTGTGTCGGCTACACGCATGTTTACATCGGGCATGTTGCAGGAGGGAGTGTGCCACGCGGGGACGCGGTCCAGCAAGGTGGCGTACCTGGGAGGCTCGGGCCGCGTGGTCACGACCGGCTTCTCCCGCCACTCGGACCGGCAGGTGTCGGTGTGGAGCGACGACAGCCTGGCCGCGCCGCTGCACGAGGAGACCATCGACTCCTCCTCGGGAGTCATCTTCCCCTACTACGACCCCGACACCAACATCCTGTTCTTGGCCGGGAAGGTAATGTACATTTTCATCATACTAACACAGAAACATCCGTTTTCAGTTCCTTTTTGTTGGCTTGAAAGTTTTTCTTTGCCAGCCGAGGCCAGAAAGAACGGAATTAAACAATCAGCTGATTTGCAGCAAACCGACGTTTAATGCTTGTTTATTGGTGGTTTATTGGTTTATTTTTAGAGGAAAGTAGTGGCAGCACTGCATCCGTAGCAAATGTTTGTCCTGTTTGTTAGAGGTTAGGTTTAAAGGTTTGAGAAACGTATGATTATACAAGGACTATGTTATAATTTAAGTATATTTTTTTCTGCGTAGTATGATGGAAAATATTGTACGTTTTACGGCCAGGAAGTTTTGCCACACTCGCATGAAAATCCTGCTCTCGCTTTCACTTGCGCGGGAACTATCATGCTTATCCGGCAAAAAAGTACTTCCTGGCCTAGTAACGTAATATACTATATAATAATCGCTTCTACATCATACTACACAGAAATACAGTACACCTCGGATTTTCCAGACCCCATATTATCTGGATCGGTCTATCCGGACCGGTCCATCTTAGAAATGAAAAAATTAAAATCACAGCACAACATGATTTTTTAGCGAGTTTACAGTTGAAATGCACCTCCTAAAAGCACCTCCTAAAAGTAAAATGCAAATGTAATACATTACTGCATGCTTCTGGGATCACAATAATTGAAGGAATTGCATTGCTTAGTCGGTACATGACAGCATTTTTGTGAACGTAGTTTTCTGGGCTGCTACTTGGGACACTAGCAGTAATCAACAAAGGCGTAGCCTATGGCAATTTTGCGATTTGTTTCTTGCTGCCATTTGATGTGTTCCATTATTTCTTAAGAAGAGGTACTGTGAGAAGTTTTGAGTTACTTTAAATTTCGTAATGATTATTTTAATTTTGAGTTATATTGAGTTATGATTATTTAATTTTAATATATTAAATATTTTAATCTGGTGTTTTATTCCAAACCTAAATCGTAAGTACAATAAAAGTTAACATTACATTCATATGATTAATATTAACGTTTAGTTCTTAAACTTGTTTCAAAATTAAACCCTCATAAAATTTGAAAGGCTAACTTGTTGTACATTCTTGACACGCCATTTGCAGCATCAATTTAGCACGGGCTAAGGTACACGATTGCTGTTTAGGCGATATTGTAATGACCTTGGATTATCCGGACTTTTTGTAATCCAGATCGGTGTTCCACCATATTTATCCGGATAATCCAAGGTGCACTGTGTCCGTTTTCTGTGCCTTACTCTCGGCTGGAAAGTTACTCTTTGCCGATAACTGCACAGTAAATTTGACACACTAGGAAACAGTAATAACAGAAGTAAACAAACAAAATAATCAGCAGATTGCAGCACGAGGGCATTTAATGCGTGTTTATGGGTTACTTCAGAGGAAGTATTGGCAGCACTGGTAGCAGTAGCGAATGTTTGTTTATTATAGGGTGTCAATCAGTAGAATTCATTTAATTGTTTTTTGTACATTTTAATCAGCCGAAAACTTTATTGAGATAAATTTAATTTTGTTAAGCATTTTGACAGAATGTGATTTGCTCAATGCTTTTAAAAGCCTTAAGTTATTGCACGATGAGCTATCTAAAACACGATGGGGAAAGTGATATTTCTGAATAAACGCAAGTTAAATATTTGCGGAATTTGTAGATAATATACAGTTGAGATCTTTAAGAGTCTACAGTTTTTAGTAGTTGTCGAGGTTAGTCAGCTCTGCAAGCAAGTGATGGTACATTAACAATCAACACTTGTGTGTTTTCAGGGGGATGGCAACATCAGGTACTACGAGATGGTGGATGAGGCCCCCTACATCCATTTCCTCAGTCAGTACATCTCCGGCTCCCCTCAGGTACGTGTAACATCTCGATGTTTGTCAAAGCCTGACAGTTCATGCTGAAATGGATTGGGGAATCTGTAACGAAATAAAACTTAGAGTTAGCTGTTATTCTGTCACTGTGTGAGCTTTATCGGTAAAAGATTCATTCATGTAACGGATTCTTGTGACTATGTCAAAATTGATGTTTGTGGATAAAAGTGTTTCCTTTTACATTTAGGCTATTTAATTTTTTATAAAAAGTATTAATAATAAGTCAATTATTTAATGATTAAAGTAATTTACTTAGCTAGATTAACAACTGGATTAAATGCACAGTCAAAAAATTAGTTTGATCTAAAGTAAAACAAGACATTTTTTAGATAATTCAGCTCTAGATCAATTTTAATGTATTTTACAGGATAATTCTTAGATGATTACTCCTAAAAGACCTCATTAAGGTTACTAAAGACTTAAAATTGTTTTAAAATTTGCCAAAATCTTAATATTGCTATTCTTGTATTCTATTAAATTTAATAAATAAATTGGAAAGACTTGGATAACTTAGAAAAATCTTGACGGAAATTATTGCATTTAACCCTCGAGGGGGCGCACGCGGAGTTTTCCTCCGCACGTGTTTTTATGTTAAAATAATTGGACATAATGGGTGTCGGCAGTCGTGTCCGGCTCCGTACTTTACGCCCCTCATTCCAGGAATCTCCTAAAGCTATTTATACCCCCCACCCCCTTCCCTTGGTACCTCGTTTTTTGCAATTCAGAGATGCCGTCTCAGTTTACAGAGCACCCTCGCCCGTTACACAGACAGTGATACATATTTTTAAAATTCATAATAGCGAAAGATTTGTAATTATTACATTTTTTGGACCTTTCCTTTCGCTTTCGAAAAAAAGAAGTGGAAGGAAAAGTCCAAAAATGTAAATAATAATTAATACATATTTTACACTAGAAAATTACTAACTATGTTTAATTGAAATATTACACCTATTAAGTTGAACAAATAATTGCATGGAAGATGAAATATGATTCCTAATGAGGTTTGTCAACATTTAAATACAATATTTCGTTACAAAACTAGTAAAATGGGTTAAATTTGTGCAATATAGTGTTGCAGAGTAAAACTCCGCATGCGCCCTCTTGCGTTTTGCCGGTGAAGCGCCCGCTCAAGGGTTAAATTTAAAAGAATCCAATAACAGCAAAAACAAAAGCATTGAAATTACTTTTCCAAATGATAATTCGCCTAGTAGTTTTTTATCAAAAAAGTTAACGTGTTTAAGAGCAAACACATTAAGAACAACATAGACAGAGTTTAAAATTTTAAAAAGTGTAAAGTTTAACATAGTTATCTCCTATGAGATCATATGTATTGATAAGCTGTTAGGTGTGTGTCGTTAACTGTTAGCTGTGTTAATAAGCTGTTAGCTGTATTGTCATCAGCTGTCCTGCTGGTTTCAGAGGGGACTAGGCTTCATGCCCAAGAGAGGCTGTGACGTCAGTCAGTGCGAGATATTCAGGTTCTACAAGCTGCATGCTACCAGAGGCATGTGTGAACCCATCTCCATGATTGTGCCTAGAAAGGTAACGCGCTGCTTCTATGGTCAAATAACTAGGGTCCTTTTCACTGGCCTGGCCATGTTTAATATTTGAAACATACCACTATTCAATACTCAATTACTACTAACTAGTACCCGAAAACTAGATTTAGTACTCTAAGCATTTCTGAGTTATTAACCGTAGTATGTTGCTAGGCCAGCGAAATGCTACCAAACCAAATGCTAGCCCGGCCATATAAAAAATAAGGATTTCAATGCTGCTACAAATTAATACTCCATTAGTACTTTTTATTACCCAAGAATTAGATTTCCTACCCAAACCATTACCGAGTTTATGAAAGTGCAAAGACATAAGTCAAAGCAGTCAGCATAGTTTAGTAAGTTTTACAAGCTAATTATTGTATCTACAACTTTTAGTAATTTTTGTCATCGCTGAATGATGCTTGTGTGTCGTGTTGCAGAGTGACCAGTTCCAGGAGGATCTGTACCCGGACACGGCGGCGCCGGTGCCGGCCCTCAGCGCCGCCGACTGGCACAACGGCATCAACCGCCCGCCCGTGCTCATGTCCATGAAGACTGGTACGCACCCTCGCTCTCCTTTGCATTCATTGCTAGTGATGAGAAAGTTTATTCGGATCTTTTCCGTTATACGTATACCACTGTTTCTGGTTTGTTTTTCAAGCTTGATTTTGGTATGTTAGGTTAGGATAGGTTAGGTTAGATAACATAACCTAACCTAACCTAGCCTAGCCTAACCTAACCTAGCCTAGCCTAACCTAACCTAGCCTAGCCTAACCTAACCTAGCCTAGCCTAACCTAACCTAACCTAACGTAGCCTAGCCTAGCCTAGCCTAACCTAACGTAACTTAACCAACTGGAATTGGAACCGCTAGTCGGCCGGACGCTGGCTTATCGCGTGTAGACAGAGATAACGGTAGATAAGATTATAAAACCGCAGGTAAAATATTCCTACAAGGAATTTCCACTTTAAAACGATTAATAACAATTATTTGACCTAGTTTATGGTGCTCGGTCAAAAATCAAGCAAGGGTAAATTTGTAATAGTGGTATACGTATAACAAAAAAGATCCGTTTATTCCAGTGTTTGCAGAATACTTTAAAACTATAAGGCATTGATTTATTCATTGTGAAACATTGCATTGAAGAAGGATCAAAGGTTTGCCTTTAATCCCTTAACCGCGACGCACGAGTTATACTGTGGTAGTATTCTCTAAACGCTATATAGCGACGCACGATATAGCTTGTGCAATACAGTACACTCCCAATTATCCGAGGTTGTCGGGACCGAGGTTGCCTCGGATACCGAGAATCTCGGATAATACGGAGGCTGCTAATATTTTGAGGTTTGAAAGTTACAAGACCACAGTATGATGTTTATTGCTGGTAAAATACTTGTTTTAGAGTATCTAGGCCGGTAAAATAGAATTTCTAATCAAAAATTATTTGAAACAATACCAATATTTAAAAACAATTAGTAACAAAGTAAACTTCTTCAAGGAAAATCGTCATAATTAACGTCTGTACTCGTACGCACATTTGTTTATGGTGGGAGTTCATTACTGGAAAGCTCAGAATCGAGGGTGAATCTAGTTCAATACGAATTTGTTGATTGAACTGGTACGATGTACTCGCTTCTTATCATTCTCATAAGGCATCATGAGGTAAATAGTTCGCCCAGTATTTCGGGAAGTCAAACTCACGATTGTTCGACAAAAGCGAACTCCCGCCTTGCATTTAGCAGAAGACGACTCAGTCAGTTCCTCCTCTAATGAGTTTCATTCAAAGCACAAATTTAGTTTAGGTTATTGGTAGTATTCGTATCATATAATAATAGGCCCTATTTCAAATGTTTATTAAAATTAAACTTCAAAAAACGAATAAATCAACAAGTTATAGGTAATTTATATCTACTTTACCAAAAACCAGTGACAATGACGTTATCATTGTGTTTCAGCCAAACGTAAAAATAATATATTCTTTAGCTTAGAACATCCTCGGATAATCCGGAGTCTCGGATAACCGGGGCTCGGATAATCAGGAGTGTACTGTACCTTTGTTTTGTTGACCGCGACACCCGAGAATACTCGGATTTGACGTTCCCAGCTGATTAATTTTGTTATTTTGTCGGTACAACTGTTCTGCTTGTTTTATTTTCTTGCTACGACTGTACAGTTGACCCTGATAAGTGGCAGACTGTTTGGTGCTGCATTCTAGTGTATTTTTCTTGAACTATGTCAACACCTTGAGGTCTGCAGTATCAAATGTTGTTTTCGTCACGTTGAGATGAAAACCCCGCGTGTTCGTGTTGATCATGTAATTAAACTCCGCGCCACTGATCACCCGCTAACGCCGCAGGGGGTGAACTTACAGTGTGGTTAGGGGGTTAAGAAATGGACCCTTCGGTGACAATTAAGGCTGAGGACGACTTTAAAGTCATTTTTCGTTTATAACACTAAAAAGAAAAGAAGTATCACAACCATATTTGGCAAACTGTTACTAGTACTGTTGTTACTAGTAATAGTAAGCTACTTTTCTGTGTACATGGTGATCGGATGTCACCTTTGGGGAGCGGTTCACTGGTAGTAAGAAGAAAATCTTAAATCAAGCGTACATTGATATGTACATCAAATTGAAGGCCTAGTTGACCTAAAAACAATGCCACAAAATGGACTTCAAAAGTTGAATCAGTTGGAAGTTATTGCTGTTGAAAATTTTTGGAAATGTTTCATCTATTGCACTTATGAATAACAGAAAGTTATAAGTTGAAGGCAATACTTACTGAACTCCATTCAAAGTAGGTGTTCGAAATGTTCCGCATTGGTCTCCTGGCAATAACCTAACCAGGTATAAAAGCTGTTTACTGCATTTTGCAAGAATTCTCATAGAATAGCTTGAGCTTCCTGTGCAATCCTGTGTCTAAGATCATTCAGATCTGCAGCTTTTATGAAAGTTATGCTTACAGATAAATATAGATAGATTCCATGAGACCTACGGGAATCGCTTCCACCCATGAGGAAAATTTGCTTAAAAAACTGGCGTTAAACCTTTTTATAAATGTACTTATCCTAGTCATGTATTTTTCTAGGTGTGACTGTTTGCACACACAAACCAAAGGTGTTCAAAGGCAATGAGCTGTCCAGGTCTGCAACAGCTGACAACAACTACCGCATGAAATTTGCCTTCCTGTCCACCCAGACTGTTCCTGACTACAGGCCCATCGATGTGAGTAGAATATGACTGTAGGCTTACCTTACCTGTAGCCTTACCTTACCTGTAGCCTTACCTTACCTGTAGCCTTGACTTACCTGTAGCCTTAACTTACATGTAGCCTTACCTTTCGTGTAGCCTTACCCAGTGCTTGATTTGTAAAAATTGAGGTACCGGAACTGTAATTTGACAATTTGTACATAACCCCCCCCCCTTTTATCATTTTTTTCCCTTAATAAAGTATTGTTTGGCTATGTGATTAATTAAGTCAATTTAAAAAGCCAAATTTTATCCGACTCATTTTTTTTATAAGTAAATTAAAAACTAACAAGGCATTATTTTACCAAAAAATAGATTGTCTTAAAAAATTCTTGTTCTTTTATGACCCCTTGTGAGAGTATTCAGGTCTTTTTGGCATTTTCAAGATTCGGCTT
This sequence comes from Flexamia atlantica, assembly GCA_035578135.1. NCBI lineage: Eukaryota > Metazoa > Arthropoda > Insecta > Hemiptera > Cicadellidae > Flexamia > Flexamia atlantica. Next base: position 57,541,196 of record JAQJVK010000007.1, read on the forward strand.
AGCTCAAGAAAAAAGAGCATTAATTGCAGAGAGAGCGCTAATTTCAGGCCGAAATTCCGCGTGTAATTTCCGTACATTTTAAGCGATCGTTATTTTCGGTACTCCGACCGGTTACCCATAAATCGATCCTCTCTTATAGCGAATTCTCCGGCCGATCTTACGCGATCGTCTTTTGCGGCAAATTCTTCGACCGATCATACGAGATCGACTTTAGCGGCAAATTTTCTGGCCGATTACACGCGATTGTCTTGTGCGGCGAATTCTCCGGCCGATCATACGCGATCGTCTTTAGCAGAAAATTCTCCGGCCGATTACACGCGATTGTCTTGTACGGCAAAGTGTCCGTCCGATTACACATGATCGTCTCTCGTGGCAAATTCTCCGGCCGTGTACGCGATTGTATTTTGCGGCAAATTATCAGTCCGATTACACGCGATCGTCTCTTGCAAAAAATACTCCGGCCGATTACACACGATCGATTATTGCGGCAGAAAGAGGTCCCGGAACGCCGTTTCGCCGCAAATCAAGCACTGGCCTTACCTTACCTGTAGCCTTACCTTACCTGTAGCTTTATCTTACCTATATCCGTACCTTATCTGTAGCCTTGTGTTACCTGTAGCCTTACTTTACCTGTAGCCTTACCTTACTTGTAGCCATTGATGTGACTGTATTCTTACTTTACCTGTAGCCATCGATGTGAAAAGAGTATGTAACCTTACCTTACCTGTAGCCACAACTATAGTTGTAAAAATAACTATAGTTGTAGATGAAGTATACAACTCAAAATTCCATTTCAAAATCACTAATTGTTATTTTAAAGTAACAGTACGAAAGTCGTTCAGAAAGTAAAGAACATTTTGTCACTACATCAAGCCCTGTTGCCCCAACACCACGACTGAATGTGTGGTCTAAAGCTCCACCCCCGGCCTCAATTTAAGCCGATTCTTGTTGCCGACCGACCACTCATTTAATTCTTACAACTTTTCAAACTGGCGGTGTCCATGGAAAATCCTGCCGAATGGGAATTAGCTGATTTCAATCGTGTTTTGCAGCCTAAAATGTTTATTCCACGTTGAATTTATTTATTAGAGGAGGAAAAAGTGATTCTTGGGTTGATTGTGAGACTCTACAATAACTTGAAATGCCATACATAGTATATGGCATATAAAAATCCCATTGCAGACAAGGGTGTTGCTGATTCATGTTGACGCGATGCCTCCCCCCCCCCATACAGCAGCAGCAGCTTCACAGAACTTTGCCACCTTGTCCTACATTTTCAGAAAAATCCTGTATAAACCTTATCTGTCCATAAATTACTACCTTTTTTCAGGGAAAAGAGAATTTTTAGGCAAGAAAGTGTTTGCAAATGGTAAGGAACTGAAAGAAGAAAAGTTATTAGACATAATTCATTTGGCAGGATTTTCAATGGACACCGCCATTTTGAAACGCTGTTAGAATGAAATACGCGATTACTCGGTGATGAGACTTGGCTCAAATTGAGACCGGGAGTGGACCTTTAGATTGCACACTCATTCGGGTGTCGGGGCAACAGGACTAGATATAGTGACACGGCATTCTTTACGTTTTGGATGACTCGTACAACTAAACATCCTATACACTGTGAACTTTATAGTTGGCTATTTTACTCTATTTTTTTAGAAATAGATGTTTTGTGGGAAAAATAATATCATTATTATTTTATGGAAATGGTGATCAGTTTTCACTGAATACACAGATCATCATCAGACTCAGTCAGAGAACCTAAGCGGCCAATTAACCGATTGTCACTCTACATCTTCTTAATTTACTATCATCCTTTTCGCTATTACGAGCTGATTAAAGAACCTTTTTAATGTTAAGATTCAGGAAGTAAATCAAATGCCCTTAAATTGCTCTAGAATCTGTTATATTTTATTTCAAACTACTAGTTTGAAAAAAAGTACCTCATTGTGTTTGTAAAAATTTGAAATTTATTTCTTTTACCTAAACATATTAAAAGTTCCTTCCATTCTTGTATAGTCAGAAAATTGTAAAAGAACGATATTCAATTATATTTTTTTTAGTCCAACAAAAATTACTGCATTTGAAAAGTTGATAAGATTTCACCTTTTGGACGTATCTTACCAGACAAAGTACGTCTCTTGCGGTTGCAGTAGATTTTTAATAAGAACTGTGACCCGACCAGCACCTATCTATAGTACAGTAATAAATATATTTATTTAACTTGTTTATATAACATTTTTCTTCTTGCATTTTTCATCCCTTCATTTAACTTTGTTGTTGTATTTTGTCCTTGTAAATTAACTTAAGAAGAAAATGGTACCAGAAAACCTTCACATACTTTCCTTTTCAACTCTCGAATGAACTTTTATGTATTATTTAATATGTGATAAAATAAAGTTATAAATGCTTACTCATGTTGCTTTCTTGGAGGAAAACTTAGTGGGGAGGAAAAAAAATTTTTAAGAGGTTGGCCTTCTTCCTTCCCCTGCAGTAAGCGTCAACTTTGAATTTTTAACTAGTGGCCCTACTCGTTCTCGGAAGTCTTTAATCGGTTTTTACTGAAATTTGCATATTAGTTCATTTGAAACTGCTGGAACCCTATCTTTGAAACAAGTGATAAATGAGTAGTGAGTCACTTTTTTATTTTACCTTGTAGGATGTCAACATTTCAGATGATACAGCTGTCAAACTAAAAATTCAGATGTAAACTTTGATAAATTTAAGAAATTTTATCCTTTCTATGGCTTTGTCCAAACAATTTAAATATATTTATATGTCATTTTAGTTTTAGGAAATTTTATTATTAGTTCAAAGACTGTCTAAATATATGTATTTTTTTTGCATAACATTTGTATTGCTACAAAACAGATACAAATATCCTATTATATTGTAGCACTATTCCTAAATTACTAAATATGCTAGATAATAAGCAAGCATTAAGAAAAAATGTTTAATAACTGATAACAACATAGCAAATAGTAATATATATATATATAAAATAATAATAAAATATATATCTAATAATAATAAATATAGATAGCAACATGTAAATAAATAACTATTTCAATACTTCAAACATTCCTCAAAGTGCAAGTTATTCTTCCCACCCCCCTAAACATATATCCTTAAACTGAAGAGTATCTAATAAATAACAATAGACAAATCTAACCATAAGCAAGACACTACTGAAGAGTAAAAAAAAATAAAACAAGCGTGATTAATAAGAATAAGAAATACTTTATTCCATTGATCTGTATAACAGAAATAGGACATGTCATAATAAAAATTAAAATAATATAACAGAAATACAGCCTTACAAATAAAATTATACATTGATATCAAATTACCACATAACGTCAAAATTTTATATTTACATTACAGTTCATAAAATCACTGATTTTATAAAAAGGATTAATAACTAACTAGTTTTGCTTCTTCAGGCAGCTTATTAAAAAAAATTCATTAATTAAAAAAAAATTCATCGCTCAATGTTTCCATTGAGCTGTTGCTTGAATACGGCTAAGGTCGACGACAGGAGATGCTGTCGTCACATGCTGCACATGCTGAGGAAGAGCATTGTACAGCCTCATCATTACATTAATTGACAAATTAGTCCCTAGAGTAAGTAGCAAAATGAGAACAAAACAACGGCCCTAATCTGGCCGAGGGTTGGAGCACGGCAAAGTTAATACGAGCTAACAGCTCACTGCAATCAACCCCTCCACTCACCAGCTTTCTCAAAAATACAGTAGGCGCCCTCTAGTTCGGCTTCAGTTGGATCGGCCGCCGGATGGTCCGGCCTGTCCTAGGATGGTGAATCATATCCCTTATATCACCACGCCGCACCGTGAGGGAATGACCTTCGACAGTATTTATCCTGAATCTTTAGTCTCCGGTTGAAGAAGTAAACTATTTATGTCAGTTTAGATTACGGACAAGCTTGTAATTGATGGACACACTTGACCTCAACTAACAAAAGATGTTATTCTTTCAATATTTTACAATGAGATTTGAACTTGGATTTCACTTGTATACAACAAAAGAAAATAACATGTTTCTTAACATTTTTATAGGTTATGATTCAAGTAATACGTGTAACTTAATTCGGCAAATAAATGTCTAGTGTGTTTTTACAGTAAATAAAATGTTTTTCTGCTCACTTTATATCCTCAGTACGGTATCGGTAAAACCAGTGACGCAATATCAACATTAGAGACGTCAAAATATTTTCTTTGGCAATTAAACACTGTAAATATGTTTAAATAGCGTGTTTTGTTGATTTTTAAACATAGGTTTTGGGATTTAATAGGGTTATTTTACATTTTGATAGTACGTCCGGGTGGTCCGGCCATTTTGTAGTCCGGCCAGGGGTCCGGTTCTGAGGTGGCCGAACTAGAGGGCGTCTACTGTACCAACATCGCTACAATCCGGCGCTTGCGCAGACTATCCAATTCAAGCAAGGTCAATAATTCAGAGTATGAAACAAAACATGTATAAACTCCAAATGATTTAAAATATAAAAATAAAAAACTTTAATTTTAATTTGCTCAACCTTTTCTGTTAAATGCGCATAATAAAGATTCCATATGAAAATTTAAATATTTAGTATCAAAAATTAAACATACTATAATTTGAAAGGCTTTTCACGATTACTAATGTTATTTCTTGTTAAGAAAAAGCAAGTTTCCTGTCAACTCTCACATTTCTACCCCCAGCCTCTGGTGTGTTGAGTAAAAATGGATGAATTGAAAACCAGGTTGCATACCTTATCTGTCGAACAATTTTTGTTTGTCAATAAGTTGTACCTGTTTGACAGATAATGTATGCAACCTGGTTTTAATTATTACAACAGTTTTGAAGGCATATCAATATGAATAAAAAAAATGGATGAATTGGTGATTTACTTAATGTATATGATATCTATACGAGGTACAGTCAAAAAGTTCCCGGAATGAATTTTTGTAGACATATATCGCGATTGCCAGCGGGAAATTTGGCTTGCAGTAGTTGGTACGATGCAATTTTTAAAAAATCCGACAACGTCGACTTGCAGGTACAGTAAACTCCCGATTATCCGCGGAATTGAGTGGCGCGACTACCGCGGATAACGAAAATCGCGAATAATCCGCAAGTGTTGAAAATGGCAAAGAATAAAAAGAAAAACAATTTCAACATTAAAAATCTATTTATTTAATACAGTCAGGGGCGAAGTCAGAATTAATTTCGGGGGGATATCCTATAACGTCGCGGTAGGCGAGTATCGCGTCACAATAGATGAATATGGACATCGCGGTAAACGATTATCGTCGTCGTGGTAGACAAATATCATTGTCGCGGGAGACACATATTGTTGTCACGTCGCAGTAGACGAAAATCGTCGTCATGGTAGAAGGATATCGTTGTCACGGTAGACGAGTATCGTCGCCACGGTAGAAAAAATATCGTCGTCGGGTTATACGAATATGGACGTCGCGGTAAGCAAAGTTCGTCGATGCGCTAGACGAGTATCGTCGTTGTGGTAGACGCCGCGGTAGACAAATATGGTCGTTGCAGTTGATGAATATAATTGTCACAAAAAATAAGTTATTGTCACATCGCAGTTGACAAAAATCGTCGTCGCGTTGCGGTAGACGAAAATCGTCTTCGCGTTGCAGTAGACAAACATTGTCTTCGGCGTTACGGTATACGGAGAAAGCCTGCGCGCGTTTTGTACTCAAAAAACTTGTCAGTTCAGTCTAATTATTTTATAAATACATATTTTCTCGCTCTTCGTAGCACCCGCGGATAATCCGCACTGCGGATAAACCGCTCGTGGATAGTCGGGAGTTTACTGTACACGAAAAGCGCTTTCCAATGCTGCACTACAGCAAGTCAGCTATGCCACCACTACCGATATGCCCTCCCTAGGAGTCGTACCAACTACTGCAAGCCAAATTTCCCGCTGGCGATCGCGCTATATGTCTACAAAAATTCATTCCGGGAACTTTCTGACTGTACCTCGTATTAAAATTATGAATTTTTAAAGCAAATACCCTTTCAAATGACGTACTAAAAATGTGTGGCTGAATTCATTAAATTAATTAAGAATATTTGTACTTTTATCTGTATCTTCATTTTACTATTAGAAATAAATAAGTTTAAGGATAAGTGAGTGATTCACTCTCTTCTCACTACTCACTTTCACCCATTTCATAAATTGAGCCTTCCTTCTTTCTTTTGCTTTTAATAGTGTTATATTCAAGTATCAATCTCGTTTTAAAATGTTAACATTAAAATTTTGGAGGTTCATGAGGCATAGCCATAAGAATAAGATAGCCATGTGTCTTTGCTGGTTACACATAGACCTTACTTGAACTTACGTGTCTTGTCCAGGGTGCTCCTTGATGGGGCGATTGACGCATCAGATGTGCCCAACCTCGGTTAGGTCACAGAAGGGTTGTTGCCTATCAGCCTAAAGCAATTTAAGGCATTTAATTTTAACCATTGGTCTTGAGTACTGCACTTTTAACATGAGCTTTATATTTTCATATCTACCCAAAGACAGGAGGTTAGTATTCAAAAAATCGCCATGCTTTTTATACATAACATGCTATTTGACATATGCTGCCATTTAAAATTTTTGATTTCCAGGTCTACCAACATTAAAAAACTAAAAGGATTTCAAACAACAATTTCATTTTTGAAATTTGGTGCTGTAGGCTACCGTATATCAAATCGAAGCTGAAGGATTAAAAATTTCTAAAAATGCAAATATTTTTCACAAAAATGGCCACCATCTAGAAAGTAATAGAGATCGCCTTGTTTAGAGCTTTAAAATTATGCATGACAAATGTTGACATTTAAAATTTCTCAGATTCAAACTCATGACCTCCGGTTTTTGTAGGACCTGTGTTTTAAAAAGGTTAAAAATAATTTGATGTTGTTCCTCGGGTATGAGGGTGTGGATAAGTTTTTTCATCCTCGTATATCAAGCCGTTTGTCTACAATATGTTATGGACAAGACTGCCCTATTTAAAGCTACAAACAAGCTGAACATAGGAATTCATTGGTTCTATTTTAATGCAGTGCATTCGAAGGTCAACTACTGACAGAATATGGAAGTTTTTGTAGACATATTTAATTTTTATCGGGTTAATTTTTCACAGCTACTGCCTGAGAGCGAAAAACTTCAGAAAACTTCAACAAACCAAAGCACCAAGTTCCAGCAGATCCAGAGCATGTTTACCAACTTCAGCAATCAGGTAACTAAACCATCAGGGCCCGTAGTACGAGGGTTGTGCAGAAAGTAGGGGTGTGCGAGTATTCGACCGGTCGAGCTTTTTAGGCCAAGCTTTTCAGTATTCGGCTCGGCTCGACTTTTTTCGAAAAAGCTCGACACTCGAGCCGAGCTTTTGATAAGAGAGTTGTTATCGGAAAGATAATTATTGCGATCTATTTTTGGACACGTTAAACCGGAAGAGCGTTTCCCTCCCACGAAAAACAAACAAAAAATATTCCCTAGTGATAAGGAAAGGACATTGACAGGTAACAAGAAATATTATCTCCATTTATACCATCTGATTTAGATGGAAATAGGAGCTATATTTAGTTGACCTTGGAGAACACAAAATAAAGCATTTAAGTCTATTGTTTTATCAAGGCTTATCTCTTAAACGGTATATCGTACAAGTTTCATTTTGGTCTCATTTGATTTATAAAAATAAGACAAAAAATATGAGCCGTCATTTACAGTCGTATGACAAGTAGTTTGTATTTTTGCATTTTGTAGTAAGGATTCCTTATCTCCTAATTAACTCACACTCTCTGACCAGGGCTGGTTTTAGAACTTTTGGGCCCCTAGGCTCACTCAGTGGTGCGGGCCCCCAGAGCCAGAGTGACCAAATGTCCGTTTTTAGTAGGACATGCCCTTCTTTTTAACTACTGCCCTCCGTTCTTCCCGACTTTGTCGTTCGCATTGCGGCCGACAAAAACAAAGCATCTCGCTCTTTTCGTGGCCGTCACATCTGGCCTTTTGTTGTGGCCAGAAAATCTGTCGTTTCTACAGCAGCTGACAGGCATATTTCTCGGTAATTCGCGACCGAAAAGTCTCTCGCGCTTTTGGATATTTACTGACCACATTGCGGCCGGGAAATGTGTTGTTTATACCGCAACCGGCAAATCTGCCAGTCACATCGCGGCTGTCAAACCGAGGTTGTTTGTATACCAAAAGCAAAACTCCTGGTCATAATACCGTGGCTGGCAAGTCTCTGGGTCATATTGCGGCCGGAAAATCGCCCAGTGTTTCCGTGGCCAGCAAATCTCTCGGTCTCATTGAGATCGGTAAATCTTTCGACATATTGCGGCCGATAAATCTGTTGGTCGCATTGCAGCCGACAAAAACAAAGCCTCTCGTTCTTTTCGTGACTGTCACATCTGGCCTTCTTTTGTTGTGGCCAGAAAATCAGAGATAGTGCATAGTGATTCTATTTAAAAGCTGCATTGTTGATTTCACTGGTCGGAATTTTTTTTAATAGTATGGAAGGAAAGGTAAGGCGAAAGTTGGTAATTTAATATGTGAAATCTAGGGGATACCACACTTACGGTTTACAGCGGCTGGCAAATTTCTCTGTCATATTATGACAATAGCAAGCAGCTCTTGGCTAGGCTAGGCTCTTGGCCTGCGAACATCGGTTGTATCCCTGCCGGTAAATCTCTCGGATATTTCGCGGCCATAATTTTGCAAAGCTTCTTCAACAAAACTCAGCGTCTAACACATTTTCAAGGGAAGGGGGGTTAGAATTCAGATATTTATATTTCCCTTTTGATTAGTCAAAGTTAATTTTTGTCCTAGCTCAAAATGTTTCCGGTCCCCTCGTCACAATTTGTTTTCATTTTCGACTGATACAACCTGGATACTATTATTATTTTCTTCTCTACTCTTATTTTCTCTGCAGACCCCTTCCCCTCACTCCCACTTCGAGGAATTTGCAGCTGACAAAGCGGTGCCGGCGCTATGCGCAACTGTAGCTGGCCTGCAGTCGACGATGTTTTATCTTTTGAGCTGTCTGCTATTTAAGTGCTGAAGTAACGTTGTTTATGTTTCACGTTCAATCGGGATGACAATTATTTAATTATGTTTTTATTCTTGGTCGAAGTTTATTGAGTACCCAACTATGTTAATTCCTGGATTCTAAAAATATAATTTTTATATATTTTTGTGTGGCGCGGGCCCTCTTGTGGCGCGGGCCCCTAGGCGCCCGCCTATGGCGCCTATGCTTAAATCCGGCCCTGTCTCTGACATACGCACGCACGTACTGAGTCAGACAATGACAAAAAACAGGGACGGGGTTTGGAGTAAACAACCTCCATCCCCCCTCCTGGCCACTGATACGGAGAGTGAGAGAGGTAGCTGTTTCCTTCTTTCTCTCCATTCCGTCCTTATATGATCTTTCTTCTTCCTAATTTCTTAAACCGTACATTATTTAGGACTACAATAAATTTTTGTTATTATTAAATATTATTTCATTCATATATTCTGAAATAATAAGTTTAACCAAGAGTAATATGCCACAATTAATTGGGACTGCTATTAAGTTTTTAATCATCTTTACTTTGTGAACATTAAAAAAATCAATCTTGTGTTTTACTTATTTATTTATTTATTTATTTATTTTCAATCATCACATTACATCAAATAAAATTGACAGGTGATTTGTCAAGTTCTAGTTAATACATAAAATAAAATCTTATACGCTAAAATAGGCCTATATACAAAACAACATATACACTTTTATGTTTGATCGGAAAAATACTCTTCTATTGAATAAAATGCCTTCTCCAGCAACCAATTTTTTAACATTTTTTTAAACTTTGGTAGAGAATCTGTGTTTTTGATAGCAGGAGGTAATTTGTTGTATATCTTTGGCCCCATATATTGTGGGGATAAATGAAATATCTGCAGACGGTGTTTGACTGGTTTGATTAGATTTTTGTGTCTAGTATCATGACAATGGTTATGCTGGTGCTCCATGAATGTGTCCAAGTTACTTTTTACCATAATTGTAAGTTGATAGATATAGGAGCTATATAAAGTAAGGATTTTAAATTTAATAAAAAACTCTTTACAATGTGAAAATTTAGAAGTTTTGGCTAAAAGTCTGATGGCCCTTTTTTGGAGAAGAAATATTTTTTTTGCATGGCAGGATGATCCCCAGACAATCAAACCATAGTTCATAATTGAAGAGAAGTAAGCGTGGTAAACCATGATTTGTGTTTCAAAATTTGTGGTATCTCTGATTACTTGCAGCACAAAAGTGGCTGAAGATAGTCTTTTGGAAACATTTTCAATTTGTAATTGCCAATTTAGGTTTGAATCAATTTTAATACCAAGATAATCAACTGAATCCTTAGCAAAAATAAGATTTGAGTTAAAATTTACTGAAATTTCTGAACCTAAAATTGAGGGTGAAAATTGTATCAATTGTGTCATTGACACATTCATGGAAAGCCCATTTACAGCAAACCAGTCCTCAAGTGATTTCAGCTCTTTCGTGATGGTTAATTGCAAAGGTGTATTTTTTGGTGTTTTACAAATGACAGCAGTGTCATCTGCATATTGAAATGTTGTCATGTTGGTGAGGCTGCAAATGTCATTCACATAAATGATAAATAGACAAGGGCCTAAAACGGATCCTTGAGGGACCCCAAATGGAGCCTTATTCCAATTTGATTTAAAATTTTCTTGAAATTTGTTAATGATGATTCTTTGTTGCCGATTTTCCAGATATGAAATAAACCAATCAAGCTCATTATTTTTAATTCCATGTCTGTTTAGTTTTTCAACAAGTATGTCATGATCGACACAGTCAAAGGCCTTGGATAGATCACACAGCACCCCGACTGTCTGTTGTGCTCCATCCAAGGCCTCCGCAATATTGTCGACCATGCTACAAATTGCTTTTTGAGTGCTTAAATTTTGCCTAAAACCGAATTGTAATGGATTTAGTAAGCTATTGTCTTCTAAGTACCGAATAAGTTGAATATTTACTATTTTCTCAAAAATTTTTGAAAAACTAGGTAATAATGATATGGGGCGGTAATCAGACGGATTATTAACGTCCCCCTTTTTAAACAATGGTTTGACTTCGGAAAACTTAAGCTTTTCTGGAAATATTCCCTGCTCCAATGATTGGTTTATTAGTCTGCAGATGGGTTTTACAATCATTTTGGAAATTTTTTTAATTACAAAAAGAGGGATTTCATCCCAACCACATGATTTTGTATTATTTAGAGAATTAATTACATCTCCTACTTCTTTAACAGAGACTCTCTTAAATTTAAACTGTAGCAAGCCTTCCTCAAGTTCTCTGTTATTTGTAATTTTGTCTAAAAAACTAATAGCTTTGCATTTATCAGATGACTGATTACTTAAATGAGCCGTGTTTACAAAAAATCTGTTAAAACGGTTTGCAACTGAAATAACACAATTGTGTTTAGTTTCATTTTTTCCTTCTGTTATCTCCACAGGTGTTTCTGAAGTTTGCCCTTTGAGTCCTAGTTCCTGTTTCACTACAGTCCAGGAAGCTTTTGTTTTATTAAATGACTTTTTAATAAAATCATCGTTTGCTTTTCTTTTGGCCAAAAAAACAACTCTCTTAAAAACTTTTCTGTAGTTTTTACAATAATTTAAAAATTCTGGTTTTTTATTCCATTTAGACTCCTGATGTAATTTTTTTTTCCTTTCTGCTGAAATTTTGATTCCTTGAGTGATCCACTTCTTTTTACAAAACATATTTTTATTTCCTGTTTTAGCTGTTTTTGGGAATGCCTCATTAAATGAATTTAGAAAGACTGATAGAAAATTGTTGTAATTCACTTCTAATGTAGCGGTGTCCCTAATGCCCCAATCTGCATCACGCAAAGCTATTTCAAAATTTTTAAAGTTATTCTCAGTGAACTTGCGTATTAATTGTTTACTTTTTACATTGTGTGGTGGAGAATACACAGGTGTTTTCTCAAAAAATAAAATTATAATTCTATGATCTGAGACTCCAATATCTAAAACAGTATTACTTGTATTTTTGACCCTTAAATTAGAAATAATATTATCTATACACGTACTTGACAACTTAGTTACTCTAGTAGGTACAGAAACATTTGGAGTAAACCCAAAGCATTTGCAAATTTCTAGGAAATTCACAGAGCTTGTTTTTTGTTTAAGCAAGTCAATATTTAAGTCTGAAGAAATAAAAATATTTTTTGATATTGATTCAATTGCTAATTTATCCAATAACATTTCAAATTTTTCTAAAAATACTTTATCTATTTCGTCCCCGGGTATTCTGTAAATGGAAATAAAAATAGAATTCCATTCCTTTACTTCGATAAAAGAACCCTCAAAAGTATTAGATTCATTTAAAAATTTAAGGTCTCCTCTAATTTTAAATTTTATATTTTCATTGATCATAATACAAGAGCCTCCCCTAAGCTGATCAGCTCTTGAAAAGTAGTCTGCAATTACAAAATTGTTTAATTTATTTAACAGGTTAATATTTCTGGCATCTAACCAATGTTCATTTAGAGATATGACATTTATTTTCCCTGCTTGATTTTCAAGAAACAGTTGTAAATCTAAATAGTTATTTAAAAAGCCCTGTATGTTAAAATGTAAAATAGAAATTCTGTTGCTCAATTTATTGTTAACTTCATCTGGCCTATTTACGATTCGATTATTGGTTTCCCTAAAAAAATATCATTGACATTATCTCTAATTCTATTTACAACATCATTCTCCTTAACACATTCGCCTATCTTATGACTAATATATACCGGTGACTCATAATTTTCTCTGGGAAAATTTTCTTTCACACCACTATTTACATTGATCCGATCACCAGACTGATTTTTTTCACAGCACGTGACACTTTCACCTTCACACTGATGAGCAGGCTCTCCAGATACCATTATGGATGGTTGAGTAGACTCGTTGCTCTCGTCTGCTAAGGATGTCCGTATCATCTCGTCGCAATGAGGTCCTGTAGTTCCTGCAGGTGTTGTGGGGGTGTCATTTAGATTGTATGAGATGAGGTGTTTAAGCCGCTCTATGAAGTATGAGAAACTTAGTCCATTTCTCAGCTGTCGTCTAGAATGCTCATCAAAGGTGACAATGTAAACAGAGGAACCTGTAGCTTGGGAAAATGTGACTATATTTTGTGCAAAGTGTTCCAGGGTAATTTGATCCCTGACACAGCCAAGAGGGGAACAGATGAGGGTATTTAGGCCTTTGGATTTAAAGTCTTCAGTAAAATCTTTAAAAGCTGCATTGTAATCATGGGTGTTCGGTTTTTTAAAGAATTTTGACTTGGTGATTAAACCATAAATGGTTGCTCCTGATTTGGGTGTTTGTTTTGTCAAATAATCGGTTAGACAGTCCTGAGTTGAAGGTTTGCCAAATATTGCTTTAAATAATTTAGCTACGCCCGCACTCATACTTTTTTCATCGTCTAGATCTCTAGAGATACAATGAGCAAAGCCCACATTCTCACTTTGACGGTATTTTTTAATAAAATCTCTCATGTCCCCCTTGATGACATGAATTTGGTGTTTTTCCTCAAGACTAGAATGTATTTTGCCTGTATCTTCGTTTAAGGGATGGTTTTGAGTCTTTGTAGAGGATAGTCTTGGTGTCAGCAGTGGAGGAAAATTCGCCAATGAGTTCAAATTAATGTTGTCTGCTGGGCATGCTTCTTTCCTCGACAGGACTTTGTTCACCATGTCAATAATTGCGAAACTAAGTTTTGTTTTGCCTCTATAGTTGAGGTGTAAGCCATGTTGCGTAAAATGACCTCTTGAGAAATCATCAAAGTCAATCAAATGGACTTGTTCAATACGTACAGCAAGTTCTCTGATGTAATTATTGGCTGCAACTATTTCGTCATGGATCTTGTGATTTTGGGGTAGATCGAATCGGGAAGGAATAGTTGTTAAAAAAACTGGACGTTTTTGACTTAGAGCTTTGAGCTGACTCTCCATCATCTCGTAAATATTTTGAGGTGACCTCTGCATGTCGTTTGTCCCAGCCACCAAGATAAGTGGACGATTGACTGATTTAGAAGCCTGTGAGTAAACCTGCTGAATATCAGCACCAGGAATGATCAATCCATACTCAGTGTAAATGTTATTTTTTTACTAGATATTATAACCATTTTAAAACCTTTCTATCTACTTCTTTCAACTCTTGAAATTAATGTTGTAGTACCTTTATGTAAATAGTCTAATTATGTAATTTTAACTATTTATGTTATAGTAAAGTATTGTGGGATTGGGGAGTCATATAATAAATGTAGATTTTAAATTTAGTATTTTTCTTCATTAAGTATTTTTTTGAGCCAGTTTTATTGATTTTATGTAACATAATACAAAATATTGATGAGCCTATCAGATCATTAACTTGTTTTGGAGATAAGCTTTCTAGTTTTGAGCTGGCGTTCACTTAAGTTATGCAAACTTTAGTCTATTGTATCTTTTAAAATTAAAATCAAGCTTCATAATTCCTTTTAATAATTTGGTGATTGTTAAAAAGCTCGGCTCGAAAAAGCTAGACCTCGAAAACTTTTGAAAAAGCTCGGCTCGGCTCGAGTTCAAAAATCACTATTCGCACACCCCTATCAGAAAGCAACCCCCAGTCACGCATAGCTCTGGCGGTAGCGCATAGTCCACACATCAGCGTGTGCAATGACTCGTATGCAGGGGTTAATTTCAGCCGGAGCATACCAGAGCCCAGCTCCAGTACTTCTCAGTTCACCGTTGCAGCTCCGGTTCTTTTTTTAACCATGCCATTTATTTAATACTTTTTCTAAAACGACTTTGGAAAAGTGAACAACTCTTTCTAATTTGGGTATCAGCTATACCTAAGTCAACTTTACATCTCTATTTTCCTTTATAAAGTTACACGCACGGTGATATACGGTAGTTTTTTAACCTCTAATCTGATTTCTTAACAAACTTGAGATCGGCTTTTAGCGAGTGTTGGTGGGTATTCACTATCGTCGATATAGGGTGAATCCAATCCAGGCCAATATGAGCGTGTACTGGGTGCGTTCAGCATAACTGATTTCTACGTCGTCATAAGGCCTCATGTGACAAATAGTTCGCCTAATGTTTGGACGAGTCAGATGCGCCCTTGTTCAATGTTAGTAATCCCCACCTTGAGTCGTGAGTGGCGCTAACGCACGTAGCGCTGAAGATCACAACTTAGACGATTACTATGGCGCAAGTACACGATAGCTGCGGCAGGGCAAAACCTAGCTAGCGCTAAAGTGTACACAGCCTAATTTTGTAGGACCTAATTAAAGCAAATTAAGCATTAAGTAGTTAATTAAGCATTTTAGACACAGTGGTTGTAAATGTTAAAAAAGTACCAAATTTATATTAAATTTATGAAAATTTTCCCCCCTGCCATGGGTGGGCCATGGCTCCGGCACCTTTTCCTTTAGAAATGCTCGTATGTGAGGTGGATCATCGTACTGCCGCTTTTTTGCTATATATAACCTCAAAAACGTGAGACCCTCTATTAGAAGTGCCGCCGAATTGAAGGTGCACTGTGTCAAAAGATTTTTTTCAGTAAACACTCAGCATTCGAAATTTATTCTTTAATCAGTCCAGGATTTCCAGGAATTTTTTGCATAAAAAAGTGAATCGACCTTTCAACTCCTGATTAAGTTCCAATAAAATGAGTATAAATATGTACACAACATTTTAATTATAACTGTTGATATTATTAATTATTTAAGGAATACAATAAAATTTGATGTAAAACACATTCCCAAGAGGGTGAAACCCTTTGACCTTAATGAATAATAAATTATATAGAATCCTGATAAAAATGCTAGTTATTTGACATCTTAATCATCTCAATTAATTCATAATAAAATTGTGGGTAAGCTCACAGAAATGATTCCTTTTGGTAAAATGTTTACAATTTCCTGTCTTTTTTGTTAGCTTACCCGACGCCTTTAATGCCAATATTTTTTTATGATTGAGGTGTGTCAAATAACCTGTAATTTTGATCAGGGTTCTATGTTTATAATTTATTATTCGTTAAGGTCAAAGGGCTTCGTGTCCCCTTGGGAAAGTATTTTACATCAAATTTTACATGAATTCCTTTTGGCAGGGGTATGAGAATTACAACATTTTAGAAGATTAATAATATCAGCAGTTATTAACGATTTTTGCAAATAGTTATACTCAGGAGTACCAACAGAATGGCTTAGCGCGAACCACGCTATAGAATTTAATTTTGGGGGGAGTTTGCGATTTGGTGGGAATTTTTAGATTGGGGGAGATTTAAAAAATACAACTAAATATTTTTAATAATGTATGGACATTTTAAGGACAAGCCATGCTCATAATCAATCAAAAATATAAAAAATGCAAATTGCAAATATAAATAAAAATGTACCTTAGGTATTGCATTGCTTCTTGACTTGTGTGTGCGGTTGGTACAGGTCGTCTAAGTGTAATGTCAGGTTTCCTGCTGTTAGTTTGGCGCCTGTCTACCACCACTTGTCAAAGTGTTTCACTATCGAAGGGCTACTGTCAGTGTCAAGAATCTGTTTATCTGTTTACCTTTACCTCCTGTGGCTGAGGAAGTTTGGTTTGTAGCTGTTAACGTTGACCGTTTCAGTTGCAAATGGAAGTAGATGGTATTTTGGGACTGCATTGTGCTCAAAGTCCATCAGTGATGTAGATACGGGGGGTGATCAGAAGGATATATATATACCCTCTTTGACCATAAATTAAAAAAATATATATATCTGTATATCTGTATATACTCTCTTAAAATCTATTATTGACAATTAAAGAAACACATGTTTGAAAAAAACACAGTAGACCATAAATTGACCTGGCAAAACCACATCAACGAAGTAATAAATAAAGTAAGTAAAGCTCACTTTGTAATTCTAATTTTATCAAGTTCGTCTGACATTATTACTCTGATGATGGTATACTATGGTTACGTATATTCTCTCTTGGAGTTATGGGGTGATTTTTTGGGGCAATTCAGACAGAGGGCAAAAAGTATTCAAATTTCAAAAGAAAATCCTTCACATCATATATTCTCTTAAAACCAGAAATTCATGTAAGCCTATTTTTAAAAATAATAAAATTTTGACTTTTCCCAGCATTTACATTTATAATCTGATCATATTTATTAGGCAAAACATGTCAAGTTTTCCAATCCATTCTGACAACCACAATTATAATACAAGACAAAGAGCTGATTTTATATACCCTCGACATGCCACTTCCACTCTTGAACAAACTCCTTTTTATTCTGGAATCAAATTATACAACAGCCTGCCAAACTCCTTGAAATGTTAAAGGTCATTAAATTCATTCAAAAAAGAATTGTTCAATTACTTACATGAAAAATGCTGTTATAAGATTGAGGACTTTTAGAATTATTATATAACACACCATTGTTTGTTTTACTAGGTATAACTTATGATACTATTTATGTATGTAATGTACCAGACAAATAAAGAATGTTTTGAATTGAATTGAATTGAAACAGTGTGAGTACCGTGCTCATTCAGCTAATTGAGTTTTGTTACATTCTTGTTTGTAGAGAGATTTTATTGTGGTTTTGCACTCAAAAACAAATCTTTATCCATTTAGTGGTAAAATAATTTTTGTAGTTGCTTATCACTTGATTGTAATTTATGTCTTTTCATGTTATCTTCACTTTTCAGGCTGATATCATAAACGAAGACATTATTAACTTGAAGATCATTGACCAGAGTGACTACGAAGACATTCCTAAGACTGAATATGCGGTAAGTCACTATTCAAAAAAACTGTTTGAAAAATAAAGACTTATTCAACGATGTAATTAAAATTTTTACCAGAAAGCTGCTTTTCTGCTCTTTCTATTACAGCGCTTTATACACAACGAGGGAACCAAGTCACCTAGGGTAACAAGATTCATGCATTTAGGAGAAAATTAGAAATCAGAATGCCAAATAACTTATAACCAAGAAATAATGCAAAAGTTAAACAGGAATGGTTAAAAGCAAAGAATGGGAGGTTTCCAATACTGTCAGTCCCGTAACAAATAAAGGCCTGTGGTTTTGAAGAAACAAAATAAACAAGAGTCAGTCACTTTAGTGGAAAGGGAAGGTACCTATGTGGTTCGACTGTTACCTCTAAAAATACAGTCACCACTTTCTAGTGAGGTAACTAACCATCAACCTGAGATAATTTTCCCCACTCCTAATCCTATCAGCAGGCTTTGTAGGAGTGTATATAGTGTGTATATAAACAATATTCATAGACAAGTTAGTTGGATTAGCGGGGTCAACCTCTCGAAGGTTAAAGTTTTTGTGACTCAGGTCTCCAATGAGAGGCTGTAAATCAGTTGTCTGATTCATAATGCAATGATTGCTTGTTTTTTATCATTAATTTCGACAATCAATACTGCTTTACAAAAGAACTGTTAAAAATTATTAAAATTTTATTAAAGGTATTAACATAAGCTCTTATTTTTAACCACGTCTAATATTTACTTTTTATAACTGTTTTGTTTGTATCGGTCATCTATTTTTATAGATCAAGTTTTTTAAATTTTTAATATTAGAAAAATGTTTCACTGACTTTCACACTTGATCATATGATATGGCATGAGACTCTTAGAGACCGTACATTATTTTATGATTGTTATATTGAAAGTTATTATTTTGTAATTTATACATTAAATCTCAGGGTTTACTTGATTGCTCTTAAAACTTTTAATCAACTTCAAAAAATTTCTAAAATCAGATAAAAATTGTTATCAAGTCAAAAATTTGATGTTTTTGTTTTGTATTATTATACACTGTTTGTTATTTTAATAAGTTCTTGTTGGTAATAAAAACAGTCTATTCAACAGTATTTCTTCTTTAATTACACAATTTTTTGTTTCACAACAAGTTCATGATGTTGACCTTCACAAATTTATATTTAATTTTAAACTCCTTTCATAAACAAATTGTTAATCATTGTACTTATCCATTCGAAGACAGATGAACTTTGGCTGTCTGACGTCCCTTCCTCCTGATGTGTTGACCGGTCAAATCACCATGATGAGTTGTGACGAATCTGTTCACCTCGAACGGTTATATTGCGCGGTTTATTTCGACTCGATCATTCTGCGATATGCACACCAAATATAAACGTCAGTTATTGTAGTCCGTCAAAACTCCGTGCCGCTTTTCGAACTAAATTGTCTTTATACTTCGTCCGCGCAAAACAAAGTTTAATTTATTTATTGCACAACATGCAATAAAATCATGAGTGACACAGCGACTGCGTTGTACTCGCCTCGAAACAACTTTTTGAATGACCGATTCCTCTACCCTCCGTGTTCGTCCAGGAGACGGGCCGAAGCGCTCCTCGCGGATAATGCTTGCAACACCTCGACCAATCAGAGCTCTTAATCTCACGCCACCAGACAACGTACTCCCGATCCAGCTGAAAATAGCGCTCCGGGTAGCGATTTGTGACAACAATTGGGCGTGGCCAACAGCATTCCCTGCACGGTGCTGCTTTACTCGTTTGTTATTTGAACTAAACTAACTGCGTGATGTTGCCATGCAAAATGCGCTGTGGAACATTCCATCCGCTCAAGGACAAATTTTTCCGATACGTTCTGTTCTCTTGCGTCTAAAAATAACTTGTTGTTTCCGGTCTGCGCGTTCTCACGGGAAAGAACTGCATCTTCCATCTTGTGGTGCAATCCTTTCTCATGGATGGAAATATTTTGTTGTCAATATTTTAGCCGTTTTTCTACATTTATTGCGCCATCTTATTTTCGACCCGCATAATTTTGAATTTAATTCTTTCGTTGACCAATATTTATTTATTTATTTATTATCGTGAATTTAACACCCGTCACAGATACCCCCCTGAATTTTGAATAAAATTTGACCAAAGCGAATAATTTTTTCAAAATTCATCAATCTTCTTACATGAATGGTACTTATACAACACAATTCTTAAAATTTAAACAAAATTTGCATAATCTAACCTAAAAATACACATAATTACATTTAACAACAAGATTTCAAAATTAAATTAACTCTATATCAGCACATAATTCTATCCTAATAATATCAAAATATCCAAATTTATTATAATTTCCAAATTTAATTGTTGACGACCATTTTTTATTCAACCCTTATCCTATTCTCTTTACAAAATTCCACCTTACAATCTTAGATGTCCAATGTTACTTCTATTGTTGTCACTTCACTTCAGTGTCCAACTAAGTTCAGTTTCACTTACACTTAACACTATCATTAAATTACACACAACAATAATAAAAGCATTATTTATTTATTCCCTAGGGTTCCAGTTTATAATTGTTTCTAGTACCCTACTCACATATAGCAACACCTAAATCCCACTACTTATATGTAGCAACACCTAAATGCACCTACTTGCACATGGTCTCACCTAATATTTGAAGAAAAAAAATTTTTATTTATCTATTTTTTTAATAAAACATCTTTAAATTATTAATCTTCCTCAATACATCCATCGATTATCAAAAAATTTACAATATTACAAAACTGACCTAACCTACACGGAATACAAGTTTTCAATAATCTACAAATTTATAAGTTCCTATCCTTGAAACAGCATATTTTCAGCATCAAAAATTATTTATTTACATTTTCAAGTTATACGAGTTACCATTATTCATTATTATTTCATTATTGTATCATACAGTCAACTCAACTCCTATTCTGTCACAATATGGTTCAAACACCATCGACCTAACTGTGAAGCCAGCTGCCTCCATGTGAATCCTGATTTTCACTTACTTCAATTTTCAGTAAATTCAACAATTTATCCTGTCATTTATTTAACCTTTTGTGAGAAACACTAACTCACCAATTTCTATTTTACCCTTGACTTATAGCATTTATGACCTCTGATTTATTAATTATTATTTTATACTTGTCAGAAGTTCATACCTAGTTTTCCCTGCACTAATGAATTCTCATTTGTCTTATTATTTCTATTTTATGAGTAATCCACCGATACAAGATATAATTCAACCTAACCTTTCAATTTTTATCATATATTCTTGGCTGGTTTGAAATTATTTCTCTTTGTATAATGATTTCTGATTTATTAATTATTATTTTATACTTGTCAGAAATTCATTAAGGGTAATCTCCCACTCAACTCAATACAATGCTCGCTATTTTTTAATTCACTTCATGAACAAGCTAACATTTATTCCAAAGCCTTTCCTAGGCTACTCACCCTATTGAACGCCCAGTACTTACTTAAAACTATTACTTTGTGTCAAATCCAGTTTCTAAGAAATAATTTTATTATACATCATAACCATCTCAAAAATTTTTTATCAAATATTTAATCTTACATTTACTTATTTAAATTTATTGTACAAGAATAAAACTCAAATTCGATTATTCATTAAAAAAAATAATATTCAAAGTTATATTTCAAACAAATAAAATTATTTCTTTGTCGTTGACTGCATGGTTTATGAACTTTCATTCCCCATATCAGTCCTTGTATCTTGATTCTTGATTTGTTTATGGGTACAAATCAGAACAGTACCTACAACACAAAGACCCCTTTTTTTCATTTGATTTTATATGAATTATTCAATAAAAGTTTTTTATCACTTGCCGTTATCTATTCTTTCAATTTCCTTTATTCGAACAAAGTGATTTATATCTAGAGTTACTGAGATAACTTTTTATCTAATCTCATCACCCTTCTGTTTGTCATGACTTAATTATCTTATTTGTCACTTGTTAATTTTACCGATTTGTTACCCTTAATGGTAGGCCTACTCTACAAAAGTAGCAAAAATTATTTTAATACCACCAATATATTCAAATTCTAAGTTTCTATCTAACTTTAATGTGGTTTTACTACAATAATTACTCAAAGTCCTAATACAGTCTCAACAGTCCATCACTAGCTTAAATTTTCTTAACCATAGCCGCAACTTATCCGATATTACCTTTTGATCCCAGCCTATCCTAATGTTTTGTCGGTTTTTTCCTAACTTTTGTTTTTTTGTTAGTATGCAACTCAAGTTTGATTGATTTGGTATGGAACCTATTTGACCCCCCCACCATATTTTGAGAACAACCAGGGTCAACAGTTACTAGGTCAGACTGAAAATTTTCATATAAGTTTCCAACCCTGTTTTCATTTTTCTCCCGTGAGTTTGGTTTAATATCAAAACTAGGCTTGACACAAGAATCTCGTAATTTTGCTTTACTGCCATTAGGCCTAACCTTCCCTCTATTCATTCGATATTTCCCACCTTTAAATTTACTTTTCATCCTTTCTGGTAGGCTACTTTTTTCTAAAATAAGTTCAATTTGGCCTTTCAGTTCATTGACCTCCCTACTTAGCTTATTTACAACTTCCAAAATCTTGGTCCCTTCAGTTTGAATTTTTTCATTTATTCTATCATCAAACAAGAACAATTCACCCTTAATCTGCGCTTCTGTTTCTTTTTTAAAACCCAATCTCCATTTTTTCTGATTCTTATTACATCTAGAGATGTTAGCTGGTTCATGTCTATTACTAGGCCTATCTTGCTCAACCACCAAGTTTTCAATTTCACAAGTTTTCGCCTTAACTTGAGAGATTTCGCTTTGTAAGTTACTAACATTTACTTTAATACTTTCTACCTCTATAGCAACCGCAGAAACTTTACTCTCAACAAGCCCTATTTTTGATTGATTTTCCCCAGTTAGTCTGTCATATTTGGTGATCACCTCATCTACTTTTCCACTCAATCGATCATCTACCCCCCCTAATCTCATTTCTTAATTCATCTAACCCCTCTTTGATTTCATTTCTTATTTCAGCTTTACACTCTTTAATTTCAGTTTTAAACCCTTTAATTTCAGTTTTCATTTCTGATTTAAATCCATTCATTTTAGCATTCAATTCATGAAACATATCAGCGAATTTGGACATAAAATTATCTAACTTTAAGGTTGCCATTTTTTCTGATGTATATAGCCGTTAGTTATAAACAATATTTCCTATTAAATTTAATATTAACTTTTATTAACAGCTTTACAGTACAATGGTCAATTATTATTTATCCAATGTAACTGTAGCCTATTCCTGCATTATTTAACAACAGAATTATTCATCTACCTGACTGTTACTTTAATTTTATCATAAAACTGCTCTAGGCCTACTAAATTTTCACTGGAACCCTTCACAATTTTAGACTAGGCCCTAACTTAAAAATCAATATTCATAGTAGGTTCTTTTTTAATGAAAAATATTCATTATCAGCCCCAAGCGTGGGTCGCCAAATCTGTATCGGTCATCTATTTTTATAGATCAAGTTTTTTAAATTTTTAATATTAGAAAAATGTTTCACTGACTTTCACACTTGATCATATGATATGGCATGAGACTCTTAGAGACCGTACATTATTTTATGATTGTTATATTGAAAGTTATTATTTTGTAATTTATACATTAAATCTCAGGGTTTACTTGATTGCTCTTAAAACTTTTAATCAACTTCAAAAAATTTCTAAAATCAGATAAAAATTGTTATCAAGTCAAAAATTTGATGTTTTTGTTTTGTATTATTATACACTGTTTGTTATTTTAATAAGTTCTTGTTGGTAATAAAAACAGTCTATTCAACAGTATTTCTTCTTTAATTACACAATTTTTTGTTTCACAACAAGTTCATGATGTTGACCTTCACAAATTTATATTTAATTTTAAACTCCTTTCATAAACAATTGTTAATCATTGTACTTATCCATTCGAAGACAGATGAACTTTGGCTGTCTGACGTCCCTTCCTCCTGATGTGTTGACCGGTCAAATCACCATGATGAGTTGTGACGAATCTGTTCACCTCGAACGGTTATATTGCGCGGTTTATTTCGACTCGATCATTCTGCGATATGCACACCAAATATAAACGTCAGTTATTGTAGTCCGTCAAAACTCCGTGCCGCTTTTCGAACTAAATTGTCTTTATACTTCGTCCGCGCAAAACAAAGTTTAATTTATTTATTGCACAACATGCAATAAAATCATGAGTGACACAGCGACTGCGTTGTACTCGCCTCGAAACAACTTTTTGAATGACCGATTCCTCTACCCTCCGTGTTCGTCCAGGAGACGGGCCGAAGCGCTCCTCGCGGATAATGCTTGCAACACCTCGACCAATCAGAGCTCTTAATCTCACGCCACCAGACAACGTACTCCCGATCCAGCTGAAAATAGCGCTCCGGGTAGCGATTTGTGACAACAATTGGGCGTGGCCAACAGCATTCCCTGCACGGTGCTGCTTTACTCGTTTGTTATTTGAACTAAACTAACTGCGTGATGTTGCCATGCAAAATGCGCTGTGGAACATTCCATCCGCTCAAGGACAAATTTTTCCGATACGTTCTGTTCTCTTGCGTCTAAAAATAACTTGTTGTTTCCGGTCTGCGCGTTCTCACGGGAAAGAACTGCATCTTCCATCTTGTGGTGCAATCCTTTCTCATGGATGGAAATATTTTGTTGTCAATATTTTAGCCGTTTTTCTACATTTATTGCGCCATCTTATTTTCGACCCGCATAATTTTGAATTTAATTCTTTCGTTGACCAATATTTATTTATTTATTTATTATCGTGAATTTAACACCCGTCACATGTTTTTACCGTGTTTTATGGTTATTTGTGACATTTATACAGTAATTATTTTGGAAAAAAGTCGATTATCATAGTATATTTTCTAAATAATCCTCAAACGGCTTTAGAATTATGTTAACAGAACCCTAAATAAATGGAGATTTTATTTTTAGGTATTTAGAGGATTAACTGTTTTAACCAACCATTTATGTTATCCGACCTAGGTTCGGTCCTGTTATGGTCAGTAAGAGGGGGTCTGCCTGTTGTCTGTTGTCAGGATTTTAGCCAAAACTTCTAAATTTTCACACTGTAAAGAGTTTTATATTAGATTTTAAAATCCTTACTTTATATAGCTCCTACATCTATCAACTTACAGTTATGGTAAAAAGTAACTTGGACACATTCATGGAGCACCAGCATAACCATTGTCATGATACTATACACAAAAATCAATAAAACTAGTCAAACACCGTCTGCAGATATTTCATTTATCCCCACAATATATGGGGCCAAAGATATGTAATAAATTACCTCCTGCTGTCAAAAATACAGACTCTCAACCAAAATTTTAAAAAATTGGTTGCTGGAGAAGGCATTTTATTCAATAGAAGAGTATTTTTCAGATCAAAGATAAAAGTGTATATGTTGTTTTGTATACATTTTAGCGTACACGATTTTATTTTATTATGTTACTAGAACTTGACAAATCACCTGTCAATTTTATTTTATGTAATGTGACGATCGAAAAAAAAAAAAATAACCTGTGTTGTGTAACGACAGCTGCAGAGAGCGTACATGCGCCAGAGAGAGGAGCTCAGGTTCCTGAGGAAGCAGTTGGCGTCGCGAGATCGCCAGATCAAAGACCTGGAGCAACTCGTGTCCAAGCTGCAGCCCCATCGCAAGCACAAATAAGCACAAGCGCCGCCGCCCCTGTCGATCGTGCCGTGGAGTGTGCCGATGATTGACACTTCGGAGTCCGGGGAACAGCGGTAGATACATAGAACCTCACCGATTCGAACCTCGATAATTCGAAAACTTCTAGTCGGTATGTTTTGTCTGCTCCCTTCAAAAAACCTTGAAAAATAATACACCGATAATTCGAAATGTTTTTTTATACATAATGTCGCCTCTGAAATTAGAACATTAGACGAGAGACTAAATTTCTTTATTAACATATTCTCCAGGAATAGTAATAGGGTCACAAATACGGAACAAGATACATTGGATGTTGTGAATTGAGTAATATGATGGAGTGGTAAAATTGACAGAAATAACAGATTAAAAACACTATTGATAAAACTCAATAATAAAATTTAAGTCAGGATGACAAAATGATTGAAAATCAAATTAATAAAACTCATAGAGAACATGAGTTGGTTTTAGATTTAAAAAGGATAACAATATAAATCGGCACAAGTCCCGATAAAGGTTGTTAGTGATTAAAAGAGTAAAGTTACAATGTAAAATGATTATGTCATTATTAGTCTTCTCAAGCCTCTAGAACTCGAAATTTGCCGTTTTAATTTGAAACACTACCTCTTAAATTTGAAGTTACACCCTACAATATGAATTTAGACCACTGTTAAGCCTCTTAAATTTGAATTAAGCACAAAAAACAAAACCAGTTGAATCATTTACCTTTGAAATCATGTACTAGAATCCTTAGGCGAGTTTTCTTTGCAAAGTTGAACGTGTCTGTAAACAGACCGACGTCCATAATTCGAATTTAATTTGCAATAACCTCAAAATTCAAATCCTCGAAATTTCAAACTTCCTATAATTCAAAATAAATCGACTGTCCCCTGAATTTCGAATAAGTGAGGTTCTTATGTATATTGAGCACTCACGGATTCTGGGCTGGAGAATCACATCTCACACGCTGATTTGTATTGCCAATATTCTGTTATCGCTTCTGACTTGTTTAGTCTTTTTGGATTCGTAGTGCTTTAGTGATGAATCATTGTGAAGAAACCTAAATTATGGTCGTTAAAAATGAATCTGAGAAAATTTTATTGTGTTGGGAACAGGTAATTGTAAGTGTGTGTCACTGAAAAAATATCTTAGAGGTAAAATATTTATGTTTGAAAATCAGTCGTTACGTATTCTTGGTTAAAATATTTGCAAAAGTTCTACAATTCAATTCACTGAGTTATTTTGTCATGGTGCAAGAAACCTGGTATTATTTTTTTAACAAGACCACCTTTTTTTAGAGATTTGCACCATTCAGTCGGACACAAATATTTTATAAAAATTTTGTAAAAAAGTAAGAAAAACTAGAATAGTGTCACTACATAGTGTGTTTTAATTTATTTCTGTACGTTTGCGGAACATAAGACTTCCACATAGAAGGAATAAATGGTTCAAACAAAATCGCAACCTAGGTTTGAATATTTTTGAGGTTGCTGTCATAGTAACTCAGAATTTTTAAACATTCCAATATGAGACTTAAATTTGTGTTTCATTATCCAAGTAACAAATTACGTTTAAAGGATGAATTTACATAAGAACTTTGTGATTAGTTTATATAAAATGATGAAACCTTATAGTTTTTAATACATTTTAATGATAACTTAGTGATTTAACGGAACATAATATTTTTACCTACATTTACTCAGATTAAAAAATGTCTTGTAAGTGAATCCACATATTTTTCCCTGATGATTCCAACGGAATAGCTTGCTTTCTAAAAGTCTTTCCAGCATTGCTGTTGAAATTGTTTATAAACTTGGGAAGTTTATAAGTAAATTTGCTTTCAATGTTAGTCACATATAGGCTTTTTCCTCCATTTATAAGCATCATTGGAAGACATTTTTTATGTTGTTCACCATACTCAATCCAACCTATTTGTTTTAGGTTTTATAATATACATTAATATTTTTACATTCTTTGTTGGCATTTATTTTTAAATGTTTGTTCATATTTTTAAGGTGATATGGATGTATCAAATTTGTGTTAGTATTAAGTTCTCATTAATATAATTTGTACTTTAAAGTACAGTCAGTTATTTTTATATAGTTTTAGTTTTTTTTAATCAATTTCAAAGAAATGTTATTACGTTTCTGTTCTGAATTGTGTGGAAAAGCTTTAAGTTATAAAAGAATATTGTTCAGATGATTTGTTATTGTTTATCTTTTAACTATTAAAATTGTGAGAGAGGATTCCTTCTCAGAACTGATAATAATTTTAAGTTACTTCAGTAAAGTTTTATTTTTAAGTTTATCTTGTCTAAAATATGTTTGTTGTCATGTATAAAATTAAGGAGAAATATTTTGAATAATGAAGTGTTATGTGTATTGTGATGAGGTGTAAGGAAGAAGTGAAGTGTAGGTACAACGATTATTTTGTTACTTGAAGAAGACTTTTTGCTTATTAAGCAAAAAAGTTTTAAAACTTTTATGGAAGAAGTGAAATTTTTGTACAACGAACAGAGTTATTCATAAGAAGCTTGAGGGAATTAGAGTAGATGTCAAAAAAGGTAACTAAAAGGTCTAATATTCATTCATTGTCACCCAGGATTGAAATATATCACCATATAAGGACTAAGACCTTAACCTGGAGGTAGTGAGTGCCCAATAAATATTCACAATAATCCTGGGATAGAGCCTGAGAATCCTGGGTTTGAATATGCCCTAAATATCATGCGGGATTGGATTCTCTTGTGATAATATCAAATTACCTTTTCCAGTCACTAGAATTATATTAAAAATCCAGAATACATTAACAGAGGTCGTTACAAAGACTAAAACTAAAACCAATATCGGTGATGTCTTTCTAGGCAACGTGTTTCGTTCCTCAGAACTAAACATGTTGCCCTTTGAATTATATTGATTGGATAAGATTATTTTATTTTATTATATCTGAAAGTTCATTTTTAACAATGATCAAAAACTATAAGTAATCAGTAATCAAATTGCAGATTGGATGATTGTAATTGACAATATTTAAATTGTAGTTAGGGTTTTTATAACATAATATTTACAAATTGCACAAAATTTGTTACAGAGCTTTTATCTAATACTCTTTGTGTATTTATGTTCATCAGAACTCCTATCTTTGTACATTCTGAAAATCTTACTTGTTTTCAAAATTTCTTCATTCTTGACCAGAGAGTCTATAGTTGCATTAGGCGGTGAGTTACTTTTTGCCAAGCACATTATTTGCGAGCTGATTTGTTCATTGTCAAAAAATCATATGAGAAAGGAGTAGTTGTATTAAATTAAGTCATATTACATAGATAAAACTAAATATTCTGGAACTAAATGAATCAATCTAAAATGAGTACGTTTTAACGGTTAACCTCAAGGTAGGTGTGCTAAAGTTGTGTGTGTCTGTGTGTCTCAATCCTACGTAATGTGATCAATTTTAATCTCAAACACTGAATAAAATATGAACATAAAAAATGAAATATAGATAGACATAATTAATTTAAACTAGTTTCATACACACTTTTAACAATTATTCATAAAAACAAAACTATAGTAACAAATATCTATTTAAACCTTTTCAAAAATAGGCTTTCTGGTCAATAGAAATGTTATAAGAGAAAGTTACCCATTCATTTATTCATTAGACTCGTTTACCGTTTGACTGTAGGATAACATTTACTTTACATCTTTTAGTTGTTACTTTCATTGTTAAATTAACAACTCTTATTTACTGTTGTGCTGCAGGATTTCAAAGACAAAGAGGAAAAGATTTTAGTTATTCATATAGGGCAATAATTACCGACTTACAGTAGAACCTCGCTAGTCCGACCTCCGGTAGTCCGACTCCTCGGTTAATCCGACCATGCCGCCGGGGAAGTAGGCCTCCGCTAGTTCGCCATCAGCGGGGTTTTCTCATCGGTTAGTCCAACCACGCAATCGGAAATTGATGTTTGTTTACATATCCGGTGCATTCCTCCGTTCAGGTTGGCTCCTGTCGTTGGCTCGGTCCTCACTCATTGGGAGTGCGTATATCGTTCAGTAGAGCAATAACATTTGGTGCGGTTAGTTTTTTTTGTCCTAATGTCGTTTTTTACGGTACGGTAGCTTGTTAAACACTCTTAATGCAATTTTTTCTGATCGAAATACAGTTTTTGTACGTTTTCATGTCAATAAAATGAGTTCATCCGATAATCCGACCTTTTTGCTGTTCCGACCATGCCCCCGGTCCCGTAGGTGACGGACTAGCGAGGTTCTACTGTAACTAGTTATTATCCTGCCGTGTTCGCCACTGAACACCAAATTCAGTTAGTGAATTGAGCTTTCACAGACAACTCGATGTAGACGTAAGTGAACTAAACTCTCCCACTGGCTGACAGAACTAAACAACCAACAATCTGAATCGCTTTCACAGTCTAATTCCCTGTTAATTTCACCAGCAGCAGTGCCTCTAGAAGGTGGTTGAGGATGCGTTTTCTATCCACAACTCCCAAAAAGTACACAAATTACAACAAGCACAAGTTAAACAACAAGTAGCAATCAAACACAAAGCAAAAGCACAAATGCTGGAAACATTACACGTGGTTGAAGTTTGCTTGTAAGCTGCAAGATTCCAAACACTAGGAAATAAATATCTCCCCGTGAGAGTAATCTGCCTGCATATTCACTAACATCCCTGCAGTCCACCTGCCTGATACATCGTGAAGGATACGAAAAGTCGGGTTCCCCCACTGGAACAAACTCGCGTGACAAATAGTTGACATGGTTCATTGGAAGCGAAATTTTTCTACCTCAGCCCATTACGAACGTGTTTTAAGTTCTTCTTGATTTAGTTATTTAAGAGTTTTATCTTCCCTCAAATTAAATCGGTTTTAACTTCGACTAAATTAAAATCACAAATTAATCGTCGGGTGTCCTGCAGCACTGGAGTGGGGGTTTACTGCCATTACTTTACCATTACTTGTAAGTTAAGTATTCATTTACGACTGATTTACTCTCAGTGATATGACACCAAATACTTAGCTATGTTGTAAAGCTTCTGCACTTCTTTAGTCTAACTTTTATTAACTTTTGGTTTTTGTATATTTCAATAAATGTTTCTGTGAGTTCAGTGACTTTTTTTGATTTCCTCGGCAGAAGGCAGTCTGACAGGGAAAAAATTGTTTTTATTTACATTTTTGTATTATTGCTTCGTATTCTATTGAATCTTCTGAATCTAATGATATATGAAATGTGTATCATAAAATTTTTACTGGGGGTAAAAAAACTCGATGAACCTTTATAAGGGGAATGACATGATAATTGTTTATTTTTATTTAGTGTCAAGTCATATAAAGATATTTAGTATCATGATATTGGTCACAGTGCAGTGTCTGGTTTAAAACCTCTTCATGCATGACGGCATCATTTGTGGATGGCTATTTAAAGCCATATAAATACTTAGGGACGAATAAACTTTGGATGTGATCTGCATGGAGGCCTCACCTGAGGCCAGGTACACTAGTTCAAGCAGTCGTCACTAGATCACAGTTCATTCTTTTCTTCTTAGTCTCCATTTTCTAGTCACAGGTCAGTGAACATCAGCTGTGCCAAAATTTGCAGATTATGGTTTATGTACAGACGACTGCGTGTTATTTATGAAGATAAGAAAAATATGTTGTTAATGTGCTACTCCTAGGCTACAGTTATATATATATATAAAATATAGAGATTACTTTTATATTTGTGATTAACTGAGAGAAAATACATCTGTCTCACATGCAGTTAGGCAAAATTAATTTTGTTCCCTCTTTACTGATTTTGGATGGAGGCCACATACGTGAACACATATAACTGGACTCATTCGTAGCCACCTTGCAAATGTGGATCAAGAGGTTACCTTGACTTATCTTGCTGGCAACAAATGTGGACAGTATGCATTTGCAAAAGTACTGCTGTTACTTACAAGCGGCAACATATGTGGCCAATATGCAAATAAGGTAACATCTTATACTAACTATAATACCTCCATATTTGCATACATGACACATTTGTGGCCAGCTATTTATTTTTTTTAATAAACATATAAATCATAACAAGAACGTGTACACCCACTAAAATAAACCTCCTAAGTTCAAAAATGATGTTGAAACAATTTTTTAAACGGTATTTCATATAGCATGCATGAAGATGTTAATAATATTTCATCATCTTCTCAAGCCTGTTTTGTTATGTTTTGAAATATAAACATATCCAAGATAAGTAAATTATTAGAAGTGAACGGCCACAGTGAGAAGTTTTATTTTTAATTTTATTGTGATTATTGCTTGTGATCAAAGTGGAAAGGTGTTAGATTTTGCCATAGCAATGTGTAACTAAATTGAAAGTGGTTCTAGATTCCACTTTTTGGAAACCAAGGAAATGTTGGTAAGCCTAAACCAACAGAAGCAGGCCTAACACCAACAAATTCTGCTCCTAACCAGAAGTCATCCAGATCTTTAAAAAAAGTCATCAGAATTTTTCTGATTAGAAGATAAGGCATTTGCCAGAGATTTTTGGGAAATTGACAGGAAAGCAGGCTTACCTTTAAATAGGTCCACGGAACACATAATGATCACAGGTTTGGAAATTTTTGTAGTCACTGACCAATTTTTCAACCACTATTGGCATTTCTCTTGTGGTTGAAATATGGTCAGTGGCCACAAAAATTTCCAAACCTGTGATCATTTTGTGTTCTGTCATCAGAATTTTTATATATGATGCGGTAAGTGAAAAGGGACCTCAAGTCAGAATTTCTGGTTTTGATTTATTAACATCCTGAAATTCAGCATTGATTTGTAAACAGTTTGATATATAATTTATAGTGCTACGATTTTTTGTCTTTGAGTTATTGGCATTTAAATTTTAACTAAACAAAACAGGTAATTTAGGAACTAAAGGCACAAAACTTCAAACGTTAACACAATATTTATTATTAATATTTAAGAAATGGATCAGGTATCAAAATGAAGCTGAAAAGTAGATCTTTAAATCGAAACCAAAAAAGGTGTGATACACTTAAAATTTTGTTGTGAAAACTAATGAGAAAGTGAGAAGTTGGAAAAGGGACCTCAAGTCGGAAGGCAGTATACCGAGGAATGAGGGAGAAATACCCTGTTGGGACATTGATTTTTGGACTTAGATAATATTCTTCAACGATGATTAACTTGAAATAATTCATTGAAGTACCAATAGAGGTCAGGAAAGACTAGTTTTGTGATGCTCCTGGCTACTCAGTGCGGACCTGCACATTAGGTAAAAGGGACCAAGAGTCGCCGTCCATATTATTTTCCATTATTTCTCGGATTCCTATCGCTAAAATAACTTGATGAACTAGATATGTTGATGACACGTTTGTTATTTTTAATTGAAATAGCATGCAGTTAGAATAGTTCTCTTAGTATCTAAGAAATATACATCCTAATTTGAAATTTACTTTAAAGACCGTACAGCAAAAAAAAATTTTTTTGGATATTAGTATCAAGAGACAAAACATAGCATGCTTTTTTTCAATTTATAGGAAGCCTACTACTACAGACCACACCATCCATTCTACACTGGATCATGGCTGATGTAGTGCCACCAGTGGTACACATCAGAGTTTTGGGAAGTTTGCAGTGAGCACATCGGGATTATGGAAAGTACAAAAACTGACTGTTGTCTTCCGTCGGGCTGAACGTGTTAATAAGGTGCTCAGGGGTTAGTAAGCTACCAAATTTTAAACTAAATCGTAATAGTAGTTTTCATTACTAGTCTCGAAAGTGACCTATTGCGGGGAGAGATTGCATTTACCCGCGAGGCGAAGCCGAGCGAGGAAATAGCTATTGAGCCCCCCTATAGCACTTTTGAGACGAGTATTGAACATTATTTTTCATTACGATATCGAAAAACTTGTAAACAACATGACTATTTTTGTTTATTCAACTTAGTATCAAGAAAAAAACCGAACTCGTAACGCTGAGTTTCGTGCTTTTGTCGAGGTACAGTAATGCAACAGCTGATCGGCCTGCACCGCTAAATCCCATAACGGTTACTTACCTTCCACCACATATGCACAGAAAGTTAACGTTATGTAATTTTGCCGTGCAGTAGCAGGAATAACCTATTTTCTTAGCTCATTTTATGTTTAGAAAGTGTACTTTCGTGTGTAGAGTAATGAAAAAGCCATACCTATAATATTTATATTTCTAATTTTGTGGATTTTTGTGGGGTAGTTACCTTAATTTTCAAAATGTAATACCCCTGTTCAGTACCAGCTGCCATTGCTTTAAGCTCAGATGTCTGTGCAGCCCCTCTGAGACCTATAGTAAAAAGTAGTGACTTTTTTAGCTCCATTCTGGAGCTTAATTATCAACTTAAGTTCACTTAAAATACCTTATTTCTTCTGTGAGCGGCCCCCTATCGGCGTGTGGCCCTGAGTCACTGGCGAGCCTAGTGGTAAATCCGGCACTGCTCCTGTTGCAGAAGACCTGCTTACTCAGCTAATTTCTATCCTTTTAAATTATCATGGTGATATGTACGTGGGTAGGAAAGGGCAAGAGGTCAATTAGTGCCATCTTGTTATACCAGTTGAACTCTGTCTAGAGGTACAGGGCACTATGTCCAATATCCATTTATAAGTGAGGTAAAGGTAAAAAAACACTATGTCACAAGATGGCTTTGAGGTAAAAGGAACAAAGAGATATATCTGCACTTGACTGTCTCCAGAACAACGGCGACCCAAGACAAGCAGTGGCCTCGGCAGAGCCCACCTTAGAATGCAGCTCAGCTCGACACTACTACGTATTTATTTATTTAATCGTTCATTTTCGCCCTTACATGCAACTAATTGCCTCGGCGTTAGACATGTCAAAAAGTACAATGTCAATAATCAATCTTGCTTAAAGTTAAAAATCAAAGGTGTGTAATAAATGAGTCAGTACTACATTAATAATGTAAGATAAACAAAATTCAATTGCCATGCCTAAGGAAAAACCATCAAAACATTTTAAGGGGTCCCCCGTAAAACGTTCTAAGCGACAAAATTTCAAAATCGGAGATATTCAGTGAAAAGGGTTCTCTATGACACGAGCTACACCGTGGTATATTTTGTTTTGAAGATATTTGAGTTGGCAGCCCTGATTTCGTCTGTCAAAGTTGGCGTGCTTCGCGGGACTGCACGGACTTTCGGCTGAAAAACGTTCTATTCGCCGAAAGATAAACTCCCCACCCCTCGTTGCATTGTCGCCCAGCGACCAAAATCGTGTAAATAAAAATAAAACAGGTGAAGTAAATATTAAAAAGTGGAAGGATAAAACCAGGGGGGAATATAGAAAAGCTGGATTACCCTATATTTCAAAAACTAAGCAGCCAAGGCCTGGAAAATTAGCACAAAATAGGTAAGTAGAATAATGTTTTAGGTGCCTCCTTTTAGTAAAATGACGTATTACGTTATGTAACAACATTACGTTTTTGAACTTTTAGACCAATAAAATTGTTTTATATTCAGTTTTATTTTCGTTTATGTTGGTATTCCTACACTCCCTGATGTTTTCTACCAAAGCAGAAGGGGTACTCCATCAGAAAACGTTTCAAACGCCAGTCATTTAGAACGTTATAGCCCCCAAAAAAACATGAAAAATGTTTGAAAAAGCTTAATGGCAAGTAAATATTTAGTATATGGCTACATTATGATGTTACAAATTAGGTATTAAAAAATTATACATATGATTGTAAGTTCTAACCTTGAAAAAAACGTAAATTTCAGAATTCAATTTTCAACGCTTGATTACTCAAAACTAGGTTTTTGTCGTTTAGAACGTTTTACGGGGGACCTCTTCATTTGTAATCAGAGTGCCAGTCAAGCTGTATCGAGATACTAGGAGATGCTGTAGCAGCACTTCTAAAGAAGGAATTCAGAAGCCAACTTTTTGAACTTTTTAAAACTGGGCTCTGTTTTAATGTGAGTGAGGCAGTTATTATAAATTTTTAAACAGAAATATGGTGGTGAATTTTCAAAAAAATGTTTTGTGAATTGGATATTGTAAAACTGCACCATTCCTAGTGGAATATTGATGTTGATGATTATTATCAAAAAACCTCTGGAAGTTTTATTCAACAAATAAGAGACACTGAAGGATAAACAAGGATGCATGGAAGTGGAAGATTGTGAAAATCTCTAAATGTTTGCCTACAAGATTCTCTTGGGCCTGAGCCAGAGAGAAGTCTGATGACCCTTTTCTGCATCTTGAAAACTCTGATTGCCTCAGCTGAATTTCCCCAGAATAACAGTCCATAAGAAATCAGGGAGTGAAAGTAAGCAAAATATACCTGCCTTTGTACCTTAAATTCTACTGCTTGAGAAATGGCTAGCAAGGCTTAATATGCTTTACTAAGCCGAGGAAGAAGAAAATCGAAGTGCTGATGCCAGGAAAGAGTTTTTTGCGAGGACATCCGAGGGGATTTTTGGCGGCTGGTAGTGCAGCAAAGCCATTGCTGGCTGGCTAAGCTGACCCGGGCCCCTGTAAAGTCAACTGGGGCAACTTTTTACCGCGTTTCAGACTTAACTATAAGTTTCCCCATGTGGAAAAATGTTCTGGGCCAGATTCCATAATTGGATCCTGGCCTACTCAGAAAACGCTACTAAAATATGTAGCTAAGCATTTTTAAATAAAAAACTAAATTAATGCTGACTTTTTTCATTTAAATCAATTTTGAAAAAATATCGACACAAAAATTTGATGCCAGCCATGGGATTGGAACCTGAGACCTTCCAGGTGTCTTATGACTTTAGACCACTCGGCCATTCTGTTGCTTTAAAGATTATGATAATGCAAAGTATTTGAAGTATTTGCCTTTCCTTGGTAGCTGAAAACCAACTGATGGTCGTGATAAAACTTTGATGTGTCATAATGGTGACCGTTTTTGTGTACATATCTACAATTAGAGACCAAATATGCATATAACTCAATGCATTATCTAATTTGCTTATCCATTTCCTTAAAAATATTTATTTAATTTTTAAGTTTTGATTGGCAGACAAATAACATAAAATTTTTTAAAGAAAAACTTTTCATATTCTACCACCGTTGTTGCGTGAACCAAACTTTTGGGGGGACACAACTTACTGCCAAGCCTAGCGGGGGGGTCCGGGGATCCTCCCTCGGAAAATGTTGGTTTTTTCATACTCAAAAGTGGAGTTTTTAATCTTAAAAACTTTGAAATATAGGCTACAGCACTAAAAAGCTTAGTCTATTTATGATTTTCAAAGTAAATTTGCAGGAAAAGTTACCACTACATAAGTTACTACATAGATTTTTAACACATGACAGTTGAACAATGTTTACCTCAAAACCATTGCAGTTATTGTTTTCTATGTTAAGAAAATAGGCTGTCGAAAAACAACTCTTATTCACAATTCTCCTACTTTCCTGGCTGTTACATTGCCATTAGTGTCATTCTCGTGGCATTCTCGTCCGCAGCTTGCAGGTTGTTATTTATTGAGTGTATGGTAGTAAAGGTTATTTAAAAATAGAATACCGAACAAAATGTCAACAATTAAAGTAGAGTTGTTAGGTAACGACGAACTTATATATGAATTATATGTAAGAAACATCAACGTAGACAGTAAAGACCTTACAGTTGATTTAAGGAAAAAACTTAGAAAATGTTTGAAAGAAAATGTACCAATGCATGTAATCAGTAGACACATTTTGCTATACCTGGTTAATCCGAATATACAGTAATCCAAACTTCTTGGTTCAGTCCCAATTAGTTCAGATCAGCAAGGTCCATTGTAATTATTCTAACATTAATTGAATACTATTATTTAGGGTAATGGCATTTTAGGGTAAAATCAAAATGTTGTACTTTTTCAGTTTTATAAATCCACTGAAAGGAGGGACACCAACTATGAAAATGCCTCAATTGCATTAATATAAACATTTATAAATCAAAAACTTAAAGATAGACATTCAAATTTCAATGTGTAGTTTTTAAATGTAAGACTTCAAAAACACCAGTATTTTTAAAGTTCTAAGATTTTACAGCTGTAACTGAGAACCCTACAAATCAACAGTTCTCAGCAACTTTCAACTAAATATACAATGGTGATTTAGGAAAAATAACCATACTAGTGAAAAAAATTTTCATAGAAAAAAAGTTAAAACTGTGTGCAGTCGATCTAGGCACAAATAAAACAAATATTCATAATATAAGATAGACAACAGAAACCATGTTGAATAGATTAATCGGCACATAGTAATAAATTAGTCTTACATATTTATAAAAACTAATTGTGAATATTCTTCTTCCCTTTTTTAATTTTTATTTTTTATATTCTCAGGAGTACATTCTGATGTCTCGAGAATAGCAAGGAAACATCTTCTTAATTTAGGTTTTTATAAAAAAAGTAGTTGTTCATGGGTCAAACAAACAATTTATTGTCCTCCATCTTCCGTCTTCCCTACATTTAGTAAGAAAATCTTTCTTTAGGTCATAACGTAAAAAGTCTTTTTTAG
This sequence comes from Flexamia atlantica, assembly GCA_035578135.1. Lineage (NCBI taxonomy): Eukaryota > Metazoa > Arthropoda > Insecta > Hemiptera > Cicadellidae > Flexamia > Flexamia atlantica. Next base: position 57,579,315 of record JAQJVK010000007.1, read on the forward strand.
TTAATCGACGTAACGAAAAAATTAATAATATTAAATACAGTCATCAACATCTATAAAAATAAATAAACTTATAGTAGTTTGAAAATTGTACACTGAAAAAACTAAATTTTATATATATATCTATTATAAGGGGATATATCCCCTTTATCCCCCCCCCTGGGTTCGCCCCTGATCTATGTGGTTCTTTTATTTTCTAGTAATGCAAAAGAGAGAAGGGTCGTCTTGCTACTATCAATTTCTGACTAAAGGTCAGCATTGGATTTGGCCCCAAACTCGTTTCTACATTACTTATCACCAGTGGAGCTCAGAATTTGTTGTCTGCACGCACAGGAGTGATCCAGGTAACAACTTATAATATTTCAGGATAGCAATAAAATGACTTTATGAGTTCAGTCATTATTTAGAGGCTTAAAATTTTTTTCCTTCTTGATAGGCAATTTTTTGTAAATAGATTATTAGGCCAATTAAATTTTATATAAGTACCGTAACGATATTACAGATAATAAAATAAATGCTGAGTCTGAACATGATTTACAGAGCTGCTGTTGAAAATACCAGAAGGTTTGGCAGATATATATGTATTTTTAGTTTTGCATTATAATTGATAACTTAAAATGCAATACCTTTCGTTTATTTCCAACTCTTTATAAGTCAACGTATTTTTGTTTCCGTCTTTTGATATTTAATTCTTCATAAAAAAGTAGGCTGTGTGGTGTGTAAGTGGTCAACAAATCAGTGATAACAAAGATCCGTGCTGGGTGTTTAAAGTTTTATTTCTGATAATTACATATGTAAACTGGACATGAAGAAGATTTAAAGAGTAAAACTTTTGGCGTAGAGAAAAAGAGGTGTGGTGAGGGACTAAGTTTTACAAAATTCCTTATAAATAGTTCCTTTTTGAATAGGTATTCGAAAAATCTTGACACATGAGTTCCACTTGACTAATAATAATATTTTACGCAAGGCATTTGAATTTATTTATTTATTTATTTATTTACAATCATCTGTGACACCCTTACATGCAGGAAGCTGCCTGGGTTGAAGACTTGTCAATTATAACCTTAAATGTAAATTACAAATATCTTTTAAACATAACAAAACAATGTAAACAAAATCAAATATAGTTAAAGCATAATCAATTTTCTTGATCATTTAAGTAAAACACAATTTGATTTACTGGAAATCAACCTGTTTCCAACCAAACCAAACAAAACAAAACATGCAATTTCAGGGAAGGCAGGCTATCTAGGAACTACTCTTTAAGTACTCTGCAACAATAATTCAGATGAGGGGGTAGTTAAAGAAGCACGACTCGAAAAAGCAAGAGTTGAAACATTTTTGAATAAGTTCGGCTTGTTTTGGCTTAAGGTTTGAAAATCACTGCTGTTCGTTTGCTATGGCTTTCTTTGAACATTCGTGCAGGCTCTAATTATTTGAATACCTGTCCTATT